>PVHY01006511.1:28925-74115 GCA_004024945.1 Uropsilus gracilis | reverse complement strand
CCCCCCCCCCCCCCCCCCCCCCCAATTTTACAGACACGCTACCGACCAGGCCAGATGTCTTCGTCTCCCTCTGCTGGCCCTGGGAGGGAAAACCATCGACATGACAGCCTGCTCCCTGCCTTCCGGGCTGGGGTAGAGTTAGTTTGACTGGGCTTTCCAGGACACTTGGTGTCCCTTGGTCGGGGTTCAGGTCGCACAGCGGCGGCGGAGGACAGAAAGCGGCAGCACCCTGTTACCCTGGAAGGAGGGCCGCCTGCGTCTGGCCGAGTCCCGAGCAGCTCGGGGACAGTCACAACCTTGCTCCCTGTAATTAAGAAGCAATATTCTAAAGCTCTCCCCCCCCCCCCCCACGCCAGCTGATGTTTTCCTCTAGGCTGATGAAGACTAGAATTTGGAGCTCCCCATGCCCCGGCTGATGCTATTTCTGTATCCTCTGTGCTCATGACATACTCCAGGCAATCTGGATAGATGGTCCAGAAATGTAGGTTACATATCTAATAAAACCGGAATCCCGCCCGGTTGTGTAAATACTTGTTTTTTCAAAGAACTGTTTTAGTCGACTAAGAAATTTGTCCTGTTGTGCGATGTGGAGAGTTGATTGGTTAATTTCAGACTAGAATCTTATTTATCTTAATTTAGGTAACTTAACACTGTGGCCGTGAAAAGCTGTCCAGTTTGTGGAGAATGTCCTGATTCATTTGCGTACACATTTGTAAACAGGGGAGGTTGGAAGGAAAATAGGGCATGTGTGAGGGAAGCAAGCAATCCTCTGCTCCGTCACATACATTTGTGTGACTTCCTGTCTGTGGAAGGGACCCTTGGATTCATATTTTTTGAACCTGGGGTTAGTTGTGGCCCAAAGTTCTTGAGAGTAAGTGATTCAGAAGTCAGAAGTTAGAAAATGTGGTGGTAATGCCTGCCCACGCAAAAGCAGTATCTTATGAGCAGGTTAAATTCCTACTGAAATATTGGTAATTTCTCTCTGTTTTTTCGTGATCGATACTTATGCTTATTGTACCATAAAATGAGTGGTTTTTTTTTTGAACACGGGAAAATGTTGCTCATGTCTCATTGGACACATGTCATTTGTTTATGTGAGAAAGCGCCCCTGAGGTACTAAGGGATGTCTGGAGTCCCTGCTCTCAACTCTCCTTTGGTTCCCAGAGAGGTCCACCTGCGGAGGAGGAAGAGTGAGTGGGTGTGAAGAGCAGCCTTTACCTGATCGTTTCATTTTGTCAAGTGAAGGATCTTTAAAGTTAAGGATTCTGTGGAATTTAGTGTAGATGGGGTTTACTCTGCCTGGAAATAGGAAAAGCCTTTGCCCTAATTTACCCTGGCAGGTTAGAAGGCTCTTCCTTCCCTGGTGTTTCAGCCAAGTTTGATGGCCTTGCGGAAGCTGCTTCCTTCAGCTTTGAGGCTGCTGAACCTTGGCGCCATCGTTCGTCAGGAATTCCCACCCCTCAGTCTGCCTGAGCCTGCCGGTTCCCTCAGTCAGAGGGGGAAAGAGCGCTGCCAGGGTGCCATGTATAATTGATGCCCTAGAGGGGGTGAGCTGAGGCTATAACAGGATTTGCCTGGAAAGGTTCCTTCCAGCCCAGAGCTTGCCATCTTCCTTGCTCTGTCCTTGGTGGCAGTAAGACATTAGAGGTTTTTCCTGATAATGTCCACCCCCTAATCTCCAGTACTCATATTATCCTGAGCAAACCTGTGCCAGTGCCCTAATTAAGTGGTAATGTGGTGTCTTTTGTCTCTTCATTAGAATGTAAACAGCTTTGTTTACTAGTCTTTAATGCTGAGGGTCTTTCTGATTGACAGAGGCAATGTGTTATGTAATCCAAGGTACAGAAAATATGAATATAACAATATGAAAGTACCCATTTTTGCAGTTTTAGCATTTTAAGGGGTAGGTATATTTTTATTTTAAAAACAAAGTTAGAATATGTTTTATTCTGTCACCTACCTTCTTTCATTCATGTATGCTTTTGCATTTGTCTTCAGTGCTCTTTAAAGAAAACATTTTCAGTGAGGGCGTAATATTCCATTTCACTGTAGGACAATGCATTTTAAAATCACTTGTTTTGCTCTTCACCTTGTTTCCTACCCTTTCTTGTGTTTCCTAATGATTGACATTCCTCTCAAATCATTGAGAGCCTCTCTGATCATTTCCTTACAGTAAGCCAAATGAGTTAAAACCTGTAAGTCTCATACCCTTAGAAGGAGGGTACTCGCACTCGGCGTGTAAGTGCTCAAGGAGACGTTTCCTTGAGGTAGAATTATTAGTCACGGGTACAGATATTTTTAGGTGTCTTCTGCCTCTTGCCAGCTTGCCCTCCAGAAAGGTTACTCCAGTTTATGCAGTCACCAGCAGTGCCCATTTTCTAGTGTCCTGTATTGTACCAACCTAAGGTATTATGACCCCTTGCCCCAACCCAAATAAGTAACACCTTTGCCAGTCTGTCGGTATGTGATCTTGCCACCTAAATTCATACCCCAAACCGTTCAGGGCTGCATTATTCATGTTATCCCCAAACGGGGACAGCCCAAGTGTCATCAGCGGTAGCTGGAATGGCTTGTGTGTAGTTGTGGGATGGAATGGGGTGGAAAACTATGTGGTGATTAAAAAGTGACTGTGTTGGGGCGCATGCAGCTGGCGTGCGGGGGAATCTCACCTCTGTGAAGCTGAACAGAAGAAGCCAGATGCAAAGTCAGGCACTGTCTGAACCTGCTTGTGTGAAGATTAAATGCAGGGGTGACTGGGTATTAGAAGGCAGACAGGTGTTGCCTTTGTGGGGGTTTTGACAGAGGCGGCCCGGCAGCTTCGAGGGGCAGGAAATGTCCCGTGTCTCGAGCGTAGGTGGGAGTCACAGGACTGTGTACGGATGGCAGATTCGCTGAGCTGGCTGTGCCTCGATGGCCAGACTTTAGTCTTGCGTTTACAAGGTTCTGCAGTTGCTTAACAATTCAGAAATTAAAAAGTTGCCAGTGCGGTGGCTGACAGGAGATGTATGATGCTGTTTTGTGTTTTGTGTCTGACTTTAATGGGCTCGCCTCTTGTGCTCTGCATGACAGAGTACCACCCTGGCTGCGGCCCTGTGCTGGGTGCTGGGAGTAAAGACACCCACAAGACAGAGTCCTTGCCCTCCTGCAGTTTACACTGGGCGGGGGAAGATAATCAAAAGAATGCTGAGTGTTGTGAAGAAAAATGGAGTTCGGGGATGAGAGAGGGCTGGGTTCTGTTCTCATACGGTGTGAGCAGAGAGCCTCGAGGAGGAGGCATTTGAATACAGCACCTTTTGGATTTTCCTCAGAGCAAATGGTGTATTTTAGTGGAGGAGCAAGCGACTTGGCTTAACCTTTGACAAGTTTGCTCTGGCTGCTGTGTGAGGAGAGGCGGGAGGGAAGCCAAGCCAGGTGAAGCAGACCCGGGTGAGATGGCTGTGACTATTCCAGCCCTTGCTTGTAATTTACAGAGGTCAGACGTTGATTTCCACTCGGGAATAAAAGGTGGTTTTTGTAGTTATCACTCTGGGGATAGAAGAATTTCATCTGGACTAGTGCGACCATGCTTGCTCCAGAGTCGTGGGGCCTCAGGCTCTTCCTGACTGCTTTCTGCCAAGCGCTAGGCCCTGTGTGATTGTGTCAGATGTGTTCATCAACGCATCCCACAGTCACCTTGCAGGATAAGGGTGTTGCTGCCAGTCCCGTTTGCTAGCTGAGGAGCCTGAGGTCAGAGAGGACAGTGACTTCCCTGAGCAAGGAGCCCCGGGACCCGCATGGGCTGGCTCAAGCTCCCGCTCTCCGTCCACAGGTGGCCCTGGGTCTCATCCTTCTGATCTCCTTTGTCCTGGGGGTCCAGAAAGATGCATCTGTCTACACTGTATCTTTGTCTTCTTTATTAAAGTTACTGTCTTAGCATCGATCTGTTAAGCATGCCTTAGAAATATTTGAGTGCTTTTGTAGTTTAACTCTGATTTAATTCCTGTTGGAGTGCATTGTGATTTTTTAAAATTAGGGGTGGGAATAAATTCTTTTTTTTTTTTTTCAGAGACTAGGTCTCGCTGTGTTGACCGGGGTAGTCCCGAACCCACGGAGTCTAGTGATCCCTAGCCTCAGCCTCCCAGGTAGCTGGGATTATAGGCATGCGCTGCCACACCTGGCTTTTTTTTTTGAGACTAGGTCTCGCTGTGTTGCCCGGGCTAGTCTCAAACCCGCGGACTCAAGGGATTGCTAGCCTCCGCCTTCCAAATAGCTGGGATTACAGGCACGCGCCACCATGCCCGGCAGGGAATAATTTTTAAACTAGGTTTTATACGCACTTTGGCTTAACGACGAAGCCTTTCTGCGCTACAGCACAGACTTGCTTGCTCCGTGACCGTGTCCCGCCCTGCTGGAGAACAAGAAGCCCGTTTGAACTCAGGGTCTTTTTGATAAGAGAATATATGAGTATTGTCTCCACATGTTTCTCTTCTAAGAGTTGCGTGTATGTACTCAGTTCTGAGTGACAGATGTGTGCTGTGGGAGTCTTATCTCAGGCTGCTTGAAGGCGCTGACATATAGTTCTTTCATCAAGCTGCTTTCCCCCCCCTTAAACACATCACTTCTGGGCCGATTTCTGCTTAGTAGGCGCTCGCATCCCATGGTCTTCGGTATGAAATTGAGTTTACTGACAGCCGAGGAGCGAGCCTTTATGTACCATGGGGGGGGGGAGGGAAGACTAAAACAGGTGCAGAGCGGTCTGGTTATAAAGCAAGCCTTGTTGGCAGGGGCACCTTAAGCTACAGTAACTGTTGCTGGTCTTGCAACCGGAACTAAGTTCTGATTCTTTTTGGGAGTCACATTTTATTGCTGTTGTGCTCCTTTACTTACTTTCCGTTAAAGCTGGTAGTGTACTCTCCGTTAATTACAGTGTCAAGTAGCCACTTACTTGTGTGAGTCTTTGGATCAGTTTGTGTGAGTTCCGGTTGCTCTTACTGGAGAATGGTTTTGGGAATCGCAGGTCTGACCTGAGGTGGGCCTGCTGCTTCCAGGCCTTCTCCGTGGGCAGTGCTCGCTCAGAATAGGCTGACTGCACATAGGCTTGCACTTCTGTATCGCTTGCTTTTCTTCTGACTTTTCATGACGACACCTCTGATTCTAATCCAATACCCCAGGGTTCTTCTTAACCTCTCCCCTTGTAATTTTGGTCCAACCGTGAGAAAGCCAGCTCTCATCATCTGAGATATAGTCATTTTTTTGTTCAATACTAGTAGTGCTACAGGAATTGCTAGCCCACAGCCTTGTAATAGACATATTCGCTAACTAGATTACAGTATTTGAGTGTGGTTATTTTTATCTTTTAGCCTTATGATAGCTGTCATCACAGTTTCCCAAGTGACCCTGGCTTAGGTCTTCTCCATGTTAGTGTGTTTTGTGATTTACCTGTGATTGAGTTAGGTTTATTTGCTACTGCTTATGTTACATCTTGGATTTCCCACATCCTGGTTTCTTTTAATTGGTTTATAGTTTGAGTATGTGAAGCGTTACCACAGTTCCAAGAAATCAGTTGTGTAAAACTGTACTAGGAGGTGTCCTGCCCTGTTATCTCTCATGCACTCACCTTTGTACCCTCCTTGAGTAAATAATCATCTCTTTAGTTTTTCTGTCAGGGGCTTTTGTCTGTTTTCCCCAAAATGAGCAGGTGTTTATTTTCTTACATCTACTTTCTTTACGTTAAAGGTAACGTGATAAATACTTGACTTTTTTTCATTTGCCAGTATATACAGGAAGTCATTTCATGTCAACTTGTAGAACTTTTTCTTAGTCTTTACCTAGCTGTCTGGCACCCTTCCGTGTAGCTCTACACACACTCAGACTTGTGTGTGGGCATTTAGGTGGTTTATACAGTATTTTGCAGTTACCAACAATGAGAGAATGAGTTACCTGGTCTGTATGTATTTTCATGTTGTTGAGGATGTAGTTCAGGTTAGATTACTGGAAGGGGAACTACTTGGCCAAAAGAAAAGTGTGTATGTTGTATGTTGTCTTTCTTTTTTTTTTTAGACTAGGTCTGGCTATTTTTGCCCGTGGAACCGCAGGCTCTCGTTGCCCGGGGTACCACAGACTCAAGCCATCCCCAGCCTCAGCTTCCCAGGTAGCTGGGATGACAGGTGCGTGCCACCACACCCAGCTATTTTTTTGGAACTAGGTCTCGCTACAGGCCCCAGGCGGGACTCGAACCGCGATCCCTAGCCCCGGCCGCTTTATAGGCTGAAGCTTACAAGCACGAGCCACCGTGCCCGTCCTGTTGTATGTTGTCTTGTTGGGGCTGCCGCGCTTCTTCCAGATGCATGAACCAGGTGCATTCCTGCCAGCTGTGTGAGGGAGCCTCTCCCTGCTCCCCTCCATCCTTGCCAGCAGGGTATGCTGGTACATTTTTATTCTTTGCCAATCCCATGGGTGAAGAATGATATTCATGTAATTTGCATTTCTCTAATTATAAATGAGTGTGAGCAATTTTTCATATGTTTGAGGGTTCCATTTTTCAACTTTTTCAATTTTCTGGTTCTGTCAGAAACAGCTGGTTCGTCTTTTGTCCCTCAACTTTGAGCTCTTTACCTTTTAGGATGTTCTTTGTGGCATGCACAGATATTCACTCCCATTTTGTGCTGTGTGTGTGTGTGCGCGCGCGCGTGCCCCGTTGATTTTTCTGCCATGTAGATTAACAAGTACATTTTTGTGTAACCATATTAATCAGTATTCTGAATTTGGAGTCATTCATAGCAAGGCTTTCTCTCCCCCAAGGTTAGAGAGGATTTTCACCTATGTTTTCTTTTAATACTTGCACGGTCTTATTTTTTGCATTTAAATACATTTCATTTGGAGCTTATTCTTATGTGTGCTATGGAATAAGCATGTGATGTTATTTTCCTCTAAATTGTTACCCTGTTGTCTCAGCACTATTTACTGAAAAGGCATATTTGCCCTGGTGAGTTGACCTGTCAGCTTTGTCATATGCTGAAACGCTCATCCACCCGGGTCTATACCTGGCTTTTCATTCTATTCTACTGAGGTTTTTGTCCCTTCAGTACTAGCACCAGCACCAGCACTACACTGTTAACTATGGAGGCTTATAATTTGATTATGAGTCTGGTAAGGCCATTTCCAGCCCAGTGATTGCTGGTTTTCCTGCCTGTTCTTGCAGGTTTATTTTTCAATATGAACTTTAGTGGCAACTTGTCTAATTCCATTAAAAATTTGGTTGATATTTTATTGATATTACATTAAATTTATAAATTAGGAAAAACTGACATTTTGTAATACTGAGACATTCTAAGAATGGGGATATCTCCTCAATTCTGCTTTTGTCTTTTAAATTTTGTTACAGTTTTTCTAGAGATGTTATGCCTTTGTTAAATTATTGATACTATTATTTTTGTTACTATTCTCAGTGGGATTTTCTCTGTCATTTGCTAAGTATTGTGTGTATGGACACCTGGTTTATATCCTGCTTGAAATAATTGTATTATCAGTTAACTAGAGATTCTTATCATAGACACATAGAGATAGTTGATTCTTTTTGTTTGTTTGTTTGTTTGTTTGTTTTTGAGACTAGGTCTCGCTATTTTTGCCTGTGGAACCTTAGGCTCTCCTTGCCCGGGGTACCACAGACTCAAGCAATCCCCAGCCTCAGCTTCCCAGGTAGCTGGGATGACAGGCGCACGCCACCTCGCCCAGCTGTATTTTTTTGGAACTAGGTCTCGCTATGGGCCCCAGGCGGGACTCGAACCGCATCCCTAGCCCCGGCCACTTCATAGGCTGAAGCTTACAGACACGAGCCACCGTGTCCAGCCTACTTGACCAATTCTTATGCCTCTAATTTTTTTCTCTTATCTAGTTGCACAGGCTTACACTGGTTTCATGTTGAAGATTGAAAGAGATAATGTATTTCCTTGCTTTGTTCCTGATTTTAGTGGAAATATTTCTAATGTTTCCTCATTAAATAAGATACTAGCTTTAGGTCTAATTTATCAAGTCCATGAAAACATCTTTTTATTATGAATGGATAGTGAATTTTGTCTAAAATTTCTCCAGCATCTATGGAGGGAAACATTGGTTTTTCCCCCTTAGATCTGTTAATATTCACACAACATATTTTTAAGTCCACTTTATCATGACCATGAAGAATGGCCTCATGGGAAAATATTGCTCACTGCATAGTTTACTGCTGGGTATTTAAGCTGCATTCTGGCGATGCTTCGTGCTTAAATTTTAAAGTATTCTGTATCTATAGGACTTTCTAAAGCATTCCTGACCCAGGAATTTCTCTGAAGCAGCATTTTCTGATCCTCTGTTGTGCAGTCCCTTGGGGTGTACCCTGTCCTAGGAGTCCAGTTCTTTCCATTTGTTCTTTTAAAAAATTCTGATTATTTTCCTTTTAAAATGAGTTAGTGTGAGAACCTCCAAGTGTCAGCAAGCACACGTGGGCGGTCGGTGGAAATCATGTGGGTGTTCTCAGGATTCATTAGCCAGGTTGGTTTGTCTCTGTGCTGAATGTTGCTAGCTACCCTGGAAGCCCTGCCTTTGATTTGCTTTTTAAGAGAAAATTTCAAACATAGACAGATGTAGACAAAATAGTATGTACGTCTAGGGTTATCGTCATCCCACTTTAGTATTTATTAATTCTAACCATTAATTCATTTCCCTTTACCTTGTACTTGGTATTATTTTGAAGCAAATTTGTCCTATCTAAGAGTATTTCAGCACGTATACCTGTATGCTTACAAGGTCTCTTTAAAAGGAGAGGTCTCTTTCTAAAAAAAAAAAAACGGGTCTGTTTCTACTTGTGATGATACCTTTATCACAAGTAGAAACGCTCAATCCTTAGTATCAAATACTCAGTGTTCAGATTTCTGATTGTCTCACAAATGTCTTAACTTTTTAACTACTGGTGTCAAGATTCAGACAAGGTCTGTACACTGTGATTAGTCGATATATCTAGTCTCTCATCTATAGCAGTGGGTCTCAGCTGGTGGTATATTGTCCCCCTGCGCTGTCTGAGGGGGTAGTGGTGGAGGTGTCGCTCCTGGCATCAGGTAGCAGGCACCAGGACTGCCGCTCAGCCTCCTGCCCCAGCTTCCCCTGCGAGCATGGGCAGGTCAGTTGTGCTGTTGTTGGAGCATCCTGAACTGACCAGGTTTCCCTCGTGTGTTTTTTTTTTCCCTTCAGTTTATTTGCTGCAGGAAGGGTTTACCCTTTAAACTTCTCCACTTTCTGCATTTTTCTTATTACAACCCTGCAGTGACTTTTGTCATGTTCCTCCCTTTCCTGTAAACTGGCAGTCGGATCTCGAGAAACTTGATCCGATTTGGGTTTTTCCTCCCAAGAATATTCCAGCGTGGGTGATGTGGTCCCTCAGGAGACATAACGGGTCTGGCTGTGTCTTTGTCATGTGTGCTGCTGCTGATAGTGCCATCTCCACTCATTCATTTGTGGCTGTAAAATGACGGTGTTTTCATTAAAATAGCTAGAGTCCTGCCTCAGAGAGAATGTTTGCTTTCATCTATCCCTTTAGTTCACTTGTGGTACAGCATGTGTAGGAGAGACAGAATTGACTGCATGATCCTTCCCCTTTAGTCACCAGTACAGAAATTTATTGACTTACTCTTATCTATTGGTTGCTTAAAGGAAAAATGTAACATCTAATACTGGCTTTAAGCAGCATAGGGAAGTAGGGAATGAATACCAAAGAGTTCCCTGTCTCCTCTGACAGCATAATATCATTAAAATAAATTGTGAGAAATTGCAGAATTATATAAAGATTCAGAAAATGAAAAGAAACATCCCTTACTGCCTTCCAGAAGTCCTCTTTCCTAAACTGTGGTCAACATGCTTAAGAGTCCTGAGTTTCTATGCGGGGGGTGGGGTGGGGTGGGGGGGGTCGCACTGTCTGAGGCCTACCTGCCCCTCATGCTACCCTGCCGATGTGTGGTCAGTCCTTGCTGCTTCACTGCTATGAAGGAGTCTTGGGGTGCACGCTGTCTGCAGGCTAGAGGAATTTTGGTCTCTACTTAATTTCACTTGTCTTGGTCTGACTCACTCATCTCTTATGTTCTTCCTACTTCAGTTTTTTCAGGCTAATTTTCTGTGCCTGTTTTTGTTTGTTTTTGGAGTCACTTGCCCCCTTTTTTGGCCAGCCTGTCCTTATTTTCTGTGATCAAAGGATCAACATGTCCTTAGATCCCATGGTAACGGGGAGCAGAGTCCCTTCTGTTTGATTCAGGAACTTCATTTCTCAAAGCTGCCTTTTCAGCCATCCTGAATGGCAAGTAGTCAGTGCTCTGTTCCCCAGGTTTTCCTGTTCCTGCCTCTCCCTTCGTGGGCATGAGCCCGCAGCCTGAGGTTGCCTGGTGTGAACTTGCTTCCTCAGCTTTCTTGATCCTTGCCTTCTTGTTGGGGTTGGTTGTCCTCTGAAAGCCCCTTGTTTTTCCTGTTTCCCGTCCATCTGGAGCACCTTGCGGGCTGCCCTCGTCCTCTGGAGTGTTACCCGGAGTCCATCACTGACCTGCCATCGCAGGCTGTTGGGGGGAGGGGGGTGTGTGCAGGGCACTGCTGCATGCTCATGCATTGTTCCACACGCTGAGGGGTTCTTTTGTTTCTTTAAACCAGACAGAAGAAGTTTTAGGACTTAGAATCAAGCCTTGTTAGGCTGTGGGTAACTTTTCTCCCCTTCCTGTGTGCTCCTGCCTAGCACAGCAGTGTTGTTGCTGTTTTTTCCTTTATCCTCACCGTGTTTCAAGCTTCCCTTGACCGCCGTCTCTCTGGTCTGCCATATCTCTATGCTCACTGGTAATGTATTTTTAAAGTACACTTTATTTTATGTATTAAAATGTATTTTAAAATTGCATTCTTTAATGCAATTTTATTTATTTATTTATTAAAAAAATTTTTTTTGAGACTAGGTCTTGCTATTTTTGCCTGTGGAACCGCAGGCTCTCGTTGCCCGGGGTACCACAGACTCAAGCAATCCCCAGCCTCAGCTTTCCAGGTAGCTGGGATTACAGGCGTGCATGCACCACCACGCCCAGCTATTTTTTTGGAACTAGGTCTCGCTACGGGCTCCAGGTGGGACTCGAACCGCGATCCCTAGCCCCGGCCGCTTCGTAGGCTGAAGCTTACAGACACGAGCCACCGTGCCCGGCCTAATGCAATTTTAAATGTTTTTTTTTTTTTTTTTTTTAAAGATTTGGCTTTGTCTTAACAGAGGTATCTCTGAATTCACGTTTGCAGCGCTTGTGACGTAGCTTAATATTTGCGAGAAAAGACAGGTTTCTTCAAGTCAAGTCTTTACCATAAAAAATTGTAGATGTAAGATTGCCAGAAGGGTGCTGGTGGTTGATGGAAGGCTCATAACAGGTACAGGGAAAGGACTCCGGTTTCTTTGGTAGAAGCAAAGGATTGAAGAACTTGACCGAATGAGAATTAAGCTGGAGGCCCAGCAGGGTTTGTCCACCAGGCAGGACAGTTCTCTGACCTTTGGTTCCCCCCTAGGTACTCTGTTGCCAGTGACACTGCCATCTGGGAACCAGATCCTGCCAGGCACAGCCATCCTCATGGTGATGACAGGACTGAGGTTCTCCTGGCTGCTCCAAACTTTGATGCCCGCGGGTGTGAGTTAGCTGCTCATGAGCTCAGCATGTTTCTCACCAGTTAGGGCAAGACTGGGTGATGGGAAGACCAGCCTTTCAGATGTACCCTCGTCCTGGCAGGCTGCGAGCAGCTTGACGACTGTGCCTCCATGTGCTTGTAACTGCACTTCAGCAGGTCCTGAACTTGAGCAGTAAGAAGTTGCTGGAAGGTTTGTCCACATCCTCTGGAAAGCTGAGATCCTGAAGTGACTAAAAAGTACCATGTTCCGTCAGGGTGGCATGTGAGCTGGACGTGACTTTTTTACCCTAAGAACTTTGTAGTCACTGTGTGTGCCAGGCCAGGGCTGCACATCCACCCGCGCACAGGTGCGCCATGGCTGCCAGGTTTTGTGCCAGTGTGCAGAGACCCAGTGTCAGAGTTAGGAAATGTGATTTCTGGCATGGTAATTTCAGAAAGAAGGCTGCTACTCCATCGCTGGAAACATTTTTTAGGTGTATTAGATTCCACTTCTTTCCCTGTCCAAGACTGTGGCTTTAACAGTTACCTCTCCCACCACATATTTTTTTTCTCATGATTTCCCAAACACCATATAATCGTTACTAAAATAAAACAAGGCTTTCTTGACCTGCCGTTCCCCTTTCAACAGTAGTGCCATTTCTTTGTTCCCGTTATAGCCCATTGCATCTAAAGAATTGTCTGTTTGCTTTTTCCAGGATGTTCTCCCCCCCCCCCCTTTTTTTTTTTCCCCTAACTGGGTCTCACTCTCTGAATTCCATCCTTTTGGGCTTCCATCTTTACCACCCCAGGAAACAGTTCATGTCAAAGTTGCCAGTCAGCTTTTCCCGACTTGCCTTCCAGAAAATTGCTCCTCTGGTTTTCCTCTTGCTTCCCAGGACTCCTCCTCAGTCCTCATTGCGGTGCCACCCTGCTTCACTGATCTGCTGCTGGAGTCTTCAGTAGTTCTTTTTCTTTTTCTAGCATGTGCCTGCTGCCATGGCTCCAGATTTGATCTGTATGTGCATGTTTCCTAGCCTTTATCTCCTTGGTAGACCTCTCCGCAGAGCGCTGGGCTTGAGTATGTAATTGCCAAGTTAGTGTCTCCAAGAGGGGATACTAATGGATAGCCTGTCCTCTCGGATCCGGACCCCCTCCCCTCCCAACCAGCCTGCTCCGCCCGTGCTCTTCTCCAGCTCAGGCCGTGGCAGCTCCTTCAGGGTGCTCCCGCCAGAATCTCTAGACTCACCTTTGCCTCTTATAATCTGCGCTAATTTCTCTAGGGCTTACCTCCGGGCGCTCACCCTTCTCAGCACGGTCACTCCCCATCACTCCCCTCACATACACTGAGGCCGCTGCAGGGACCTCCTAGCTAGTCTTACTCCCTCTGCTGGCACAGGGACCGGAGTGGTGATTGTACAGTTAAGTGGGGTCTTGTGAGTCCTCTGCTTGAAACCCTCCAGAGGACTCCACCTCACTCAGGACAGCCTTCCCAGGGCTAGGACAGCCTTCCCAGGGCTGGGACAGCTCTGAGCTTTGTCTCTCGGCTCTTTGACGTCATCTCCCACCTCTGTCCCCCGTTGCGAAGACAGGCTGAATTCCCTCAGCCCGTGTTCATTTTACTTCTGCTTAGAGCGCTCTGCCCGCAGATACCCCCAGGTGTGTGTCTGTGTTTCTTCTGGTTTGTTTTGTTTTCTCCTTCCTCCTCTCCCCAGGGGGCCTCCGTGACTACTATAAACGAAAGGGGAGGGTCCCCTATGTTTGGGTGCTCGTCTTCCTCCACAGTACTTATCACCACCAGACATACATCTTTTACATATGTGCAGGCCTGGTCGGTGCACCAGCTGTGTCCACGGACTGTGGTTTCTCTCTCTCTCCGAGATACGACTTGCTGACAGCAGCTTGTGCTCAGAGCAGGCTGGGCATGCTCATGCTGGGAATCAGTGTTTCGGGATGGTCCGCAACTGTGGTCTGCACCTAATTCCTCTTCTCTGGGGTAGGGCCAGGTTGAAGCCCTTCTGCATGGTCTTCTAGGTATCTCAAAGGGCTCAAGTGTACATCAAGGTATTCTCTCTGGCATCCTGCCCTCCCTGTCTCACTTTGCCATCCCCTCTGCCAGTTTCCAGGGATCACCTCCCAGGAACACCTGCACTTAGATTTGTGCCTCATGATCTTCTTGTGGGCGATTCTACTTCTAAACCAGTAGAAAATTATTAATGAGGAGGAAGGTCATAAGTGACAGATAGTTAGATCTGAAAGGGAGTTTGGATTCCAAATCTTGGGTAGCAGATGACAGACTTTCTGTGATCATCATGTTAGTATCGTGATGCCTGTTTACTACATCTGTGCTTTCATTTATTTATATCTACGCAAATACAAGTAGATGCATTAGGCACTTTGATGCTCAGTGGACTGTGAAGGGTGCTGACTTACGACCTCATCAGATACTTTCCTGGTCTTGCTATCTTAAAAAAAAAGTCCTGCCTAGAAGTTTCTACGTGATAAGATTTTAATATGAAGCTGCTGTTGTTGCTTCTCTCATCTTTCTAATCCCTTATATTTCAAAATGCTAGAACTTTCCACAGCACTCAGTAACCTTTGCTGAGAACAATTGCAATGGGTGTTAACATTTCACAGATTTAATTAGCATATAAGAAACCTAGCAGCCACTTTGCCGTCTTCGGGGAGCGATGCGGTCTACTTAAATAAGGTTTTCCTGTAACTACAGAGTCGACTTCCGAACGGTAGCAGTGTGTCTTCAGAAGTCACTCAGGAGATACAGCTCTTGGTGCGCAGTCATTAGTAGGATTCCGACAGGGTAACTGCGTTACCCTCTCCTTGGAAGAATTCTACCCTGTTCAGTTTTGGCGAGTGCATGTCATGGACCTGAGTTACTGTCCATGCTGGGGGGGGGGGGTGCTGTTGGCCTGCCGTGGGCCACTGGAATCGCCTCCCCATACACCAGGGGCCTCTCCAGTGACTCATGTCCTTCCTGGCTCTGCCACTTTCCCTACTGTCGTTTACCTGCACTGACAGCCCCTCTGCTGATGTTAACTTCTTGCTTTTTTAACTAGAGGAAAGCTCAGGATGTCGGTGGGGAGTCAGACAGCAGGTCGTCTTCAGTCGCCCACTCTGTCCTTGTGCTCTGTTGATGATGCAGGATGCTGGACTGGCAGGACTGAAGTCAAGCTGTTTAAAGGGGATTTGGTAAATACCATCTAGACCTGTCTAGCAGGTCAGGTTTCTTGAAGTCAGAGTGCTTTGCCTCCTGACCCTTGGCAGAAGCCCACCTGGTGAGGAAGGGCAGCCCTGGCTCATCGGTCCCATACCTGGCAAGGTCTCTTGCTTCTTGTGGAGATTGTGTATTTTCGCAGAATGGTCAGCTCTCGAATGTCAGGTCCGAGTCCTGAGGCTTGAACCAACTTGACTCCGCCCTGTGTCTGTTACAAGAAATCCCACATGGTTTTAAGAAGTTTGGCTGTGTTACCAGTTACTGACTTTTTGCTCAATACATTTGGATGGGGACAGCCAGTGCTTGGGCAAGCTTTCCTAATCTGGTGCCCTGTATTGTTAAGGGAGTGATTTTACAATACACTTGCCTGGTACTTTGCACCAAATATAATATTGGAAAGCATTATTTAAAATTGTTTTAGATTTAGACTGCAAAGCAATAACAATTGTAATTATAAAAACATCACATTTGTAATAGACTCCTCATAACTGTGAGTCAGAAAGCATGTTCCTAAGATGGGAAACAATAGCCCCATAAAGTGTTTCATTCAGCGGAACACAGAGACCCCAGCCAAGTGTTTCTCCTGCTGTGAGAGCCTGTCTTGGAAATGCAAAGTGCACACCAACTCATTGGCTTCCACAGGAAGCTCTGCTATAAAAAAAAAAGTGACTCCATCTTACTAGCCCAGTGTCTCTTACTTGACTGTGACATCTTTTCGGAGTAACCTTATCTCCCGTGGGACAGATCAGCAGATGCTCTTGCAGAGAGTGTGCTGAGGGAGTCCTCCGCGTGCTTCTGAGAGGCACAGTTCTCAGCTACCATGTCGAGGAAAACTGTTTCTCCATTTACGACCCTTGCTACCCCAGGCTTGTGGGCTCCCCATGCCGGACAGGTCCCCACAGACAGTGACGGGGTGTCTTACAGTCTAAGTCAGTTCTGATCCTTCTTGGAGTCAGCACAGCACAGCACAGCACACTGGTTAGGGGCTCAGTGTCATGACATGGCTCTCCTTCAGACACCATTTGCTACTCGTGGGTTCCTGTACATCTGTCTGACCTGGCAAAACATTGGGGGTTCCTGTGAAGAGCTGGTAACTTGCTGGAACAACGGAACTCAGGGAAACACTATTACCAGTCTGTTATAAAAGGCATTATAAGGACTACATATGAACAGCCAGATGAGGTGCATGGGGTGAGGTGGAGTTTGGAATGTGCCTCCCCTCCTGGCAGGTGCTGCACTCATCAGCCTGGAAGCTCTCTGCACCCCTGTGCTTAGGGCTTTCGTGGAGGTCCCATTAGGCTGGCACACTTGATTAAATCATTAATCATTAGTGATTAGCTCAGCTCCCAGCCCCTCTCCTCTCCTTGGGGGTTGGGCGGAAAGTTCCGGGTTGAATCAGCTGGTCACAGTCACCTCTAGCAGCCTGCAGCTACCGGAGCGCCTACGGCCTCCTGAGGTCGTCTCATCTGCGTCTGCACGAAAGGGGCCTGTCGGGAACGACAAAAGACACTCACCCATCACTCAGAAAATTCCAGGAGTTTCAGGCACCCTTGTGCCACAGGAACTGGGGACAGAGACCAGATACCCGCTGTTCTATCCCAGTATGGCACCGCGGTTTGTTTAAGGTCCGGCCACACGACGCGGTAACTGTGCGGCCAGCCTGGGTTCGGCTGCTCGCTCTTGAGCGCGCACAGCCGGTCAGCGTGTGACCCGCAGGAGTGTCTCTGGCCTTCGCCCAGAGCCGGGACAGTGAGGCGTCCTCCTGCGCCTCGTCCCCGGTGAGAAACCCGCGGGGCCGCTCACTCACCTGGGCGAGCGGAGGGGGGTGGGGCGAGTGGGCAGGTGAAAGCCGCAGCGAAGCAGCGTGCTGATTCCGGAAGTGACGTGCTGATTCCGGAAGTGACGTGCTGATTCCGGAAGTGACGCGCAGTCAGCTGAGCATGGATGAGATAGCAAATAGCCAATACTGAAACAAACTCTAAGATAAGAACTGATAAATCCTAGACTAGAGAACTGATTTCCGAATACCACGATAAATAGGCCTGCCGCCGCTGCCGCCGCCCTCCGAGACCAGTGTCACGTTTCAAGTCACCGTGATAGTAATCTTACTATTTTTCATTTCTTTGCCCATTACAGCCAGTAGAGAATTCTTGATGTGTTCACAGCACATTCTAAAGGTCAGGGGACAACCGTCATTTGTCCGGTTGGTTCTAGGCCAGCTGGGCGGGATTTCCGTTTGCTTGGTGGTTTTCGTGGCCCTGCGCTGCCGTGCGAAGCAGGGGCTGCCTGCGTCTCCCTTCTTGTTGCCGGTCGTCTCGTCTCTAGCGCTAGTGGGAATTAGAAGGACGGATGAACCGCGGAACTTTTAGTGGTGAGTTATTTTTTGAGCGCCTCTAATAAATAACTAAGTTAAAAAAAAAAAATCCTTAGGCACTGCGCCATTTCCATGTTGCCCTTATTTGTATGTTTTAAAATCGGATGGGCCAGTGCTGGCTGTTAAGCTTTCCTGTGGACAACTCGGTACTGTCCGTTTCGCTTTTGAATGGGTACTTCTGACTTGTATCGCATTCTTAGCAAGCTTCTGGATAATGCTTGCGATTCCATGGAGGGCTCCTTTGTCATCGATTATGCCAAGATGTTGGTGGCCCCGGCCCCACGCTGGCTCTCAAGCATGAAGAAGTCTGCCAAAGATTGGTGTTGTCCAGGCAGAAAGTTTGCTGATAGGAACCCTTCATCCTGGGTAAGTTGAAAAGTGGTCTCTCCCCTCAGAGGCAGACTAAGACGACTTGTAAGAGGGCAGTGTTGGGGACCACATCTGCTCCAGCTGACTGCTGTCTGCTGTAACTGACTCGTGACTAAGTGTCCTCAATACAGAACGTTATAACTCCATGTTACCGTTCCTCCTGGGGTGTGATCTCTTGGCTCTGCAAATAGTAAGTCTTCTGTAGGTGTCAGCAGACCCTGGGAATATCGCTTTCCTTCCGATGCTCACAACGGGAAAGAAACACCGTCAGCCAGGCTGGGATGTATCTGATGGCTGCGGGCTCATCTTTTAAGAATATTTCTAACATAGATAATCAGCCTGTTCTTTTATTAGATGACCTATTTGGCTGGAAAAATCAGGTAAAGATAGGGACACTTAGGTGCTGCGGAAAAGGAAAGCAAAATGGATGGGCAGAAGACAGGAGTCTATGGTGGGGAGGACCCCCCCCCCCCTGGATCCTAGCCTGCTGCTCTGCTTGAGCTGTTGAGAACATGGCCTGGTTTCCTGTCAGCAGAAAGCGTACACGTCGCAGAGTAAGAGCTTGTAAGAAAAATACATTATTTACTTTTCCCTCCTCATATCCATTTTCTACCCACTTCTGTTTGCAAAATTCATATTGGAACAGGCTCTAGAATTGTGGCCCTGACTGATGCCACCCTGATGTGCTTGAAGTTCCTGCTTTGTATTAGTCATTAGATACTTTGCGAGCATCTATTAATTAGCTTTATCTGTGGGGACTAGGGCAGGCTTAATTATTAAATGTTACTCATGTCTTCAAGAAGCTTAAAGTCTAGAGTAAAACAGGTTTGTTTTTTTTTTTAAACTGAGTTAACTTTGATTTATAACATTGCAAAACTTCAGGCGAGCAGCCTTCTCTTTGACATCTGTCATAGCACAGGAGAAGCCTGACCGAAAGTCTCCTTCCCATCCACCACCACATAATTGCTGCCTATTGCCCATTAAAACCACCCCCACCTCTACCTCTGGTAACCAGCATTATGAGAACCTCAGAGGGTCTTTTGTTTGTTTGCTTTGTTTCCTTCTGCATATGAGTGAAATCATGACATATTTTTCTGTCTCACTGATTTCACATAGCACGAGCCCCTCAAGTTACAGCTACACCTTGCTGCAAATGACCAGATGTGAGCTGTTTTTAAATAGCCAAGCAGTGTTCCACTGTGTGTACAGTCTAGTGTTGATTAATGATGTTTTGGCCAGCGGCAGACTGTGTGTGTACGACAGTGGTCCTGACAGGCTGTAGCGTGGCGCCCAGGTGTGTACTGCACTCTGATGTTTACATAGTGACAGAATGGCCACAGATGCCTCTCTCAAGATACAGCCTCACTGCTACGTGACACGTGGGGGTACAATATGTACTACATCTTATTTAGCCATATTGTACTATATCTTATTTAGCCATGGGCCCTTTGCTGTTCCCAGAGCTTGGCTATGTCAATGTCTCTGCAGTGAACATACATGGTTCAGTATCTTTTCAAGTTCATGTTCCTGTATTTTGGGGGGCAAATACCCGGAAGTGGAATAGCTGGATCATGTGGTATGTGGTATTCCTGTTCTTAAGTTTTGGAGAAATCTCCTCATTCTTTTCCACAGTGACTGCACTGCAAATTGGTACCCAGCAACGGTGTACCTGGGCGCCACAGCTTCACCCACACTTCTTGTTTCTTGTCTTTCTGACGACTGTCCTAACAGGTGCTGTCTAGTTGTGGTTTTGGTTTGCATTTTCCTCATAAATAAGTGATGAGACATTTTCCTGTACCTGTTGGCCATTTGTATCTCTTCACACAGTTTCTGGAAAAGCAACCATGAGCTAAAGGTATGGTGCTAGCTTCTCTAAGGGTTTCAGTAGTTCCTCTTCCTCAAGTGCCGTTTCTCTGACTAGCTACTGGCAACGGAATCACCTGGGGGACTTTTTAAAAATAAACATTTTTGGACCCCACCCAGTAGCATTTCCCTGTAGATCTAAGGTGAGACTCAAGAATGTATTTTTCGTGTGTACGGTCCAAAAGATGCAGAAGGTTGTACGGAGAGTAGTTCCCCCTCTCCTCCATTCTGCATCCATTCAGTTTTCTTCCCAGAGGCAAGCACATTTACCAGTTTTTTGCATCTCTTTCTTTCTTTCTTTCTTTCTTTCTTTCTTTCTTTCTTTCTTTCTTTCTTTCTTTCTTTCTTTCTTTCTTTCTTTCTTTCTTTCTTTCTTTCTTTCTTTCCTTTCTTTCCTTTCTTTCCTTTCTTTCCTTTCTTTCCTTCTTTTGCCCCGCTCTGCCCCAGATTTTTGCCTCTTGCTCCAGGTGTATATGCTATGACTACAAACATGTATTTGTTATTGGGGGCTTATTATCCAGATTGGTCCACATTGACTTTTGCTGCTTTACCACATAGCAGAGAGATTTTTCTGTGGTCCTTCTCACAGAGCTACATGGTTCTGTGGAAAAACTGCCTCATAGCAGCTTGTAAAAGCTCTACAGGGAATTTTCATGCTTGGCAAGGTTGAGAGCCACACATAGACTCATTAAGGGTTTTTATGAAAAGTTTTCTTGAAATGTTAATTCCTTAAATCTTGCATTTTACAGGAGGAACTGGACTTAGCAGATATTTCATTACTTATAGATTCTTGTTGCTCTAGAACAAAAGTTTATGTACTGTTTCTTTCTTGCTATAGTATTGGGTAGAATTTTGGGGTCAAAAATGCATGAAGGCAGCAGTGTACATACTGATAGAAAGACTGATAAAGTTCTTCCTTTATTTACTTAAGAACATTTCCAAGTAAACCTTTATGAAATTGCTTCTGTTTATCCTTTACCATTCATTATGGTGAAGTTTTTCTCTCCTGAGATGATTTTGCAGAGTTCTCACCTCTTAAATTCTCACTTAAGATTCATTTTAGACTGGCACTTATTTGCTCTTGCCATTGCTATAAATAGAAGTATAGTCTGTCTCTGTGAAATAGCAGTGCTGTTTGCACTCGAGCTTCCCTCGTCTCTGTAGACCTGCCTCACACCCCTGCAGGCAGTGGGGCAGGCAGAGATCACTAAAGCGGTCTAAGCGAGTGGTAGCTTAGAGGTCCAAGCCAGTAGAAAGACCACAGGATGGTGAAAAACAAATGCATTCAACTTTTTGGATATGTCAGGAACTTAAAGTACCTTTTTTTTCTTTCAAAACAATATCTGATAGAAATTCTTGCTTCTAAGAGAAACTACCTGATGCTTGTTCACAAAAATCCCTCGAACCCATCTGCCTTTCATGTGACCTGCTCTGTATACCTTGGGGCCTGGCGGTGACCAGGGTCACCAGAGCAGGCCTATTTCTGCAGTCAGGAAGCGGGCCATGTCCCGTCTCAGCGTGCAGGTGATAACCTGGTGTCCGTGTTTTGTGTATTCTTCTCAGAACAGATTTTATTAGAAGCTTAGCAACAGAATTTTCAGTTTTCTAAAGGTTACTTTTTTACCACTACAGTTGCTACTGAGGTATGATTGACTTACAACATGCGTTTCAGGTGTACAACATAATGATTAGTTACGGGTCTCCACTGAGCAGCGATCACCACAGTAAATCCAGTTAACTTCTGTCGTCATGCATCGGGCTAAAAATACTTCTCTCGTGCTGAGAACTTTCAGTGTTCTCTGCAACTTTCAAATATGCAATATAGAATTATGATCTGTGGTCACTGTGCTGCACATTACATCCCTGTGACTTTCTAACTGAACATGTGTGCATGTTGACCGCCTACACACACGCTCTCTGGCGACCACCAATCTATTCTCTGTATTTAAGTCAAGGTTTTTTTGAAGTGAAATTATACTGTGTTTGTCTTTCTCTGACTGACTTACTTAGCGCAGTGCCCTCAAGGTCCATTCATGTCTTCACAAATGGCAAGTTTTATTTTTTCTTAGGGGTGAATAATATTTGTGTGTGTGTACATGCACATGTTTGTGTATGCCTCCCCTCCCCATACCCCACACATTTTCTCTATCCATTCATCCATCAGTGGACACTTTGCTAGTTTCCACTTGTTATAGGGTACCTTTTGTGCATCTCTTGGTTCCTCAGCCTTCCACCTTATTTTACTCTCATAGTTTTTTTTTTTTCCAATTCTTTTAAATAACGTCTTTCTTTTCTCTTCCTTTCTTTTCCTCTTCCTTTCTTTCCTCTTCCATTCTTACTATATGTTCTTAGTCAACTGGTGGAAATGACTTGGGAAACCCTGGGACATACGGAAGCATGAGCTAGCTGGTGGAGTTAAGAATAGTGTCTGCTTTTTCTGAAATTATGATAAAATAAAGCATTTGGTTCAGGGTATTCACTTCATTCAAAACCCTCTTGAATATGGTTAGGCACATTGCATGCCCTTGAGGAGTTTTAATGTGCCCCAAATAGAATCTTCACAAAGGCTGAAATATGTCAAACTCGACTTACAAAGGAAAGTACTTACTTTTATGAGAAGTCTTATGTGTCGACAAGAAAATAATAGAACTGGGTTTTCCCTGAACCACAATTTAATCATAAATTACCTTTCTGCTCTTCACTAAAATATTTCACCTGTATGAATTATAAGTCTTTACCGTATCTCTGATAATAAGGTGTCTCAGTTAAAACACTGAACAAAATTTAAAAGTGCAAAAGCACAGTACATTTAGTAGCAATGCCAATCTAGTAGCCCATGTTTCTTAACAAAACTAGGTTTTTGGAGCACCAATACAAGTATTCTGTTGTTCAGTTTTAGGCGTTTTATGTATATTGACTTAATTTTCCTAAGAACTCTTAGAGGGAGATCTTGTTGTTGTAGGTGGAGATCTTTATCTTCGAGATAAAGAAAAACACACAAACAGGCAGTGTTACCTGCAGCGTTAGTTTGGGAGAGACACACAGCTACTGAGTGAGTGGCCAGAGTCTGACCCAGGTAGACTGAGTACAGAGAGTGAAACCTTCCCAAGTTAATTAGAAATTAAAACCAATTCCGCTTTTCCTTAATGGCCACTTGAGTGTCCAGTGTGTGTTCTGAAGAAGCACATCTGAAGGAAGAAAACACCAAGCTGAATCGTAAAGCCATGTTTTGTGCTTTGGCTCAGGCCTTGCAAATGGCCACCTCTGACCTTTGTGGGCCATGACAGGTACCCAGCGGAAACAGTATTATTAATGGCTACCGCTTATTATTTAATGCCGCTGCTCTGTCTTTGCTCAGCAGCAGCCAGTGTGCGCTCTGCGTGTGCAGAGTTTTCCTGTGTAACCCTGGGGGAATTCCTGCTCCTGGTAGAGGTTAGGGCACTTGCTCCAAGTCAACACCTCAGGCGATCGAATCCAAGGTAGACCTTTCTAATTCCACTGACCTCTGTGAATCCAGTTGGCACTTGTTTCTCCGTGCCTTCTCACTCAGCTGGGTTGACCTGGCCTAGCTTATAGCTGTCCTGAGAACTAATTGGCCCCAGTTATGCTCTGAAAGAAAATAGGAAGAGCCCTTTCTATATTGTTCATGGTGAATTTACCCCAAAGGTGACTTGGCATACCCCTTTTGCTGATGTTTGGGACATAAGGGTTGCATGATTCTAAGAAATGAGGATGTTTAACACTTTGGGTAAGAAGGTGAACTTCAGATACACAAAACAAATGAATTTCGTTACTGCAGTCGCCTTTGACAAATGTATTATTATTTTAAAAGATCTTTGCCCTTTTGCCAACTGTCACCTTTGGTTCCTGTATGAAATTCTTTGGAAAGTTAAGCTGAAAGAGCTGCTTGTAACTTGGCTGCGACATCTTTGTTTGCTGACCAGTTTTGAGCACAGTAAATGAGCAGAAGTGTGCCGGCATCACCTGTGTCGGAGGCTCGGGGCTGGGATCTGAGCGCAGTTGGTTCAGTTTGGGAAGTAGGGCCTATGAAGCGGCTCGGGGCCAGACCCAAGTGGATGAATGAAATATCCACAACTTTCTGGGAGGGGGCGGGGGATGATGCCGTGAGGTTTCGCCAAGGAGGAGGGATTTAAGTTGGCCTTTGAAAGCGAGGTAGTACAGGATTCCTGGTGAAGAATGGGTAGGGCTTTTGAAGCAGGAGGAATGTCTAATGAAGTCCACTGACAGTAAGATCTTAAAGAATTTGGCCACCCACTCTTCCACCAGGCAGAATAGAGACTCTAAATGGGAGCATTATCCTAGAGGAAAAAGGAGAATGTTTGGCAGATCCTAGGGAATTCTGGTTAGTCATTAATTCAATTCTGTCCTTGTCATGTGTCAAAAAAAAAAAAAGCGCCAACGAGGCAACAATTTCAGATTAAGACAATAGAAAATGCTAAAGTTGTCACTGTCACACTCACCAAATGGCACTCAAGCAGTTCTTCTATAGATGGAAACTATTTAGCAAAGGTCAGATTGTCACCCCTCAGGGAAACACCCCCGAAGCTCACAGACCACGGTCTAATAAACACTGAGCATTTTGCTTTTCAAAAAAGTTGGGGCAATTTGTATATGAAGGAAAGGTTCATAGAAATAAGAGGAGAGAGATTTAAGAGAGATCGAAAATGATTCTCAACACATGTCTACCTGTTTGTTCTGCTGTCTTTTACGCTTAACGTATCTGAGAACTATTATGAATCTTGACTTCTTTAATTTTCTCTCTGAGAAACTGAAATGTAGTAGTTCTTTTCATTGCCCTCAAAGATCTGAAAGACCCCCCCGCCACCCCATCTGGGTTCTTCAAAGGCTGAAAAGATGAGCAGATTAACACCAGACAGATTAGTAGGAGAAAAGGCCAGGATTTTATAGCTTCCATATGGAGAACTTACGTGATGGCCTGTTCTGAACAACAGAGGAAGGGGCTGGGGAATTTACTCCCAGCTCAGGGATCTGCAGTGTCTGTGAAAGAGAAGGACCTCACAGGACAGACAAAGGAGGTGGTCCCCCCCCCCGCCCCCCGCCATTCTGAGAGTAACGAGAAGATTCTCAAGTGGAGATGACTTGCTTTGAGACGCCCCCAGACTCTTCTCCCACGTCATAAAACAGGGACAGTGGCTGCTCCTCCACTTAAGGAGAAGTCGGAGGCTTCAGCAGTGCCAGCCTCCTCTTGAGCTAGGGAGTGTGGTGCGGATTTTGTGTTTTCCTTTGTCCTTTGCTTTTGGCGCTGACTCCTGATTTCTTCAAATAGTGCTTTACTTGAAGCGTTTTCTAGCTTCAGTTTTTCCACTTAGGTGTCCAGTGACCCATGTGAGTATCGTTTTGCAAATGGTGTGTGGCAGCAGTGCGGGTGCGAGCTCATCCTTAGACCTGCGTGTTTATATCAGCACAACCGGTAGAAAAGCCTGTTCTTTCCCCATTGGATGATCTTGGCAGACAGGAATTGATCCTAAATGTCAGGGTGTATTTCTGGGTTCTCAGTTCTGTTCCCTTGATCTGTCCTTATGCCAGTACCACACGGTCTTGATTACTGTAGCTTTGTTAGTTAATTTTTGAAATTGTGAAGGGTGAAGTCTCTTTCCAGTGATGTTTGGGTTAAGTCCTTTGGGGGGTGTCTTGTTAAAAATCATGGACCCAGGACATTGTACGTAAATATATAGAATATTTGGCATCAGGTTTAGGTTTGTTTTCTTGGATTGACAATTGATAGTTTTTCAGGTTAAGTAGAAACCTTTAAATAATTAGTCTATCCTTTTGCTTTCTCTGGAAAGAACTGAAGTGTTTTCCAGTTATACTCAAAAGTAAGTTGCAGTTACTTGATTCAATTACATGGATTGAATTTCAAATGACAATGCTGACGACTTTTTTGGACTTTTTTTCGCCTTAATTCCAGGGAATGCTACTCAGACTTAAAGCCCTTATGGCAGCACAGCACATACTCTGGAATTCTCAGCTGAGAGCAGGCTCATTTGGGGTGTCCACAGATCTTTAAACACAGATCTTTAAGAGTCATTTTTTTGACATTTTTTATTGTTTTGTGATTAATGCAGCCAAGGTTTTTATTGGCATAATTTTCTCCACATGGTTGTAGATAGAATTCTACCCTCACAGGTATGTTGATTATAAACTAACACAGAAAAGTGTCTACAACACAAATATTCAGTTAAACCCAGAACTCTAGGACAACTCCGCTCCCCATCTTTTCCAGAATATAGCTCCCTAGAGGAAGCCAGTGTCCTATGGTGTGGCCCATTCTTCCTTGTGTTTCTTTGTGGTTTAATCCCTAAGCACCGTACCTCAGCTTTGTCCACTCTGACCTTTGTGCATCAGCGGGACACACTGGCTGTATTATACTCTTTTTAGCATGGTGCTGATGTTCATAGACGTGACTTGTTTATTGCGTGGAGCTTTAGTTCTAGTGTTTGTATTGTTGTATGGGATTCCATCGTGCGAATATTTATTTAACGGATAGAAATAATGATTCAGTAACCATGGTGTCGTAGGTAAGTGGCACATATGTACATGAGTTCCTGTAAGATATTTTTACCTGAAAGAGAAATTGCTTGATCTTGACATGTGATACATTTTGTTGCAGTAGGTGCTCTTGAATTTTTTGTTGCAGAATTGTTGAAAGGACTGAACCAAATTTGGACTGAACCAAATTTGCTCCAGGCAGCAGTATATGAAAGCTTCCCTTGTTTCATTGGATATCTGCAGACTTCTTAGTATTAACCAGTCTGGTGGGAGTATTATGGCATTTGATTGTGGTTTTAGTTTCTACTTTCCTTGGTTACTAATAAGGTTACACACCTTTTCTGTGTCTCTCAACCACCTGGATTTCCTGTAGTGATGAGTCTGTTCAAGTCTTTTGTCCTTTGGGTTCTTTCAAAGGTTATTTGTCTCCCACTTTGACTTATCCTTCATTCTTTAGAGCTTACTGGTGAATTTCATCAGTTTTCCCCACTGTGGCGTTAGGAACTTTATGCTGCGATTAAAATAACCAGCTCAACCATGAAGTCTTAACAATATTTTCCTATTCTACAACTTTTGTAATTTTCCTTTCATCAGTATTTGGATTTTTCATCTACTTTTGGACTGAATTTTATTGTGAGGTAGGTTTTTTTTTTTTGTTTGTTTGTTTTTTGAGACTAGGTCTCGCTGTTTTTGCCCATGGAACCACAGACTCTCGTTGCCCTGGGTACCACAGACTCAAGCAATCCCCATCCTCAGCTTCCCAGGTAGCTGGGATGACAGGCACGCGCCACCATGCCCAGCTATTTTTTGGAACTAGGTCTCACTATGGGCTCCAGGCGGGACTCAAATCGCGATCCCTAACCCCGGCCGCTTCATAGGCTGAAGCTTACAAGCACAAGCCACCGTGCCCGGCCTGTTGTGAGGTAGATGTTAATGTCACTTCCCTACTCCATTCAGACAGGGAAACGGAGTCTCAGAACCTGTTCTGGAGAAGTCTGTGCTGTGTGCTTTGCAGCGCCCTCGTGTTACTCAGAAGCATCCAAACATGTGGGTCTCCCTGGGGCCCTGTGTCTGTATCAGACTGCCTTCGTTTCTGTCATTTAAAATAAGTCTGAACACCTCTGAGTGTTCCCGGCTTCTCCCTCTCACCCCAGGAATGCCTTGCATATTCTTGGCCCTTTGTTTTTCCTCATCAGTTTTAGAATCAGCTTGCCAAGTTCCACAGATTAGGATTTTTTGATTGTGATTAAACTGAATCTCTAAATCTCTCTGAGGAGGATTAATAGCTTTGAAACACAAATCCTGATCATGATGTGTATCCGCATTCATTTCAGTATTCTTTAAATTCTCTCAATAATGTTTCACAGTTTTCTCTAAAGAGGTCTTGCATAGTTTTTGTTAAATGCCAGCTTGCTTGACACTTTTTATGCACTTGTTTGTGGTGTTCGAGTTCATTTTTCATCTCTATTTGCCAGTAAATGGAAATATAGCTGCTTTTTTATACATTGGTGTTATATCTAGTAACCTTTGTTTATTGATATTTATTGATTCTTACAGTTTTTCTAGTGTCTTTCGCATTTTCTAGGTCTGTAGCCATAGCATCTGCAGCAGCCAACTTTAGTGTTTTTTTTTTTTTTTTTAAATTTTCATTCCCTATAGTTTTAGTTCTTTTTCTTATTGTGCCGTGACAGTTAGACCCTCCAGCGTAACGGTTCGCTGTGCTGTGCAGACGTAGATTCCTTATCCTTTTTCCTGTTTGGGTGGTGGGGTTTCCTGAGTCTGAAGGGTGTCTTTCGTTGCTTCTGGAATTTCTTAGCTGTTACGGTTTCATATCACTTTTCTTCTAGTCTCGCTTCACCTTCTGCAGCTCTGACTGAAAGTTGCTGCAATCTTCGTTTCATCCTTTGTGGTTCTTACCGTCTCACCTGTGTTCCCCGTCATCTTTTCTCTCTGCTACCTGCTCAGTGATGTGCGCATCACCCAGTTCCTATTTTTGTCTGTCATCTGAGTCATCATTGGACTCCCCCCTACCCCTCCCAATTGTGTTAGTTCTGCCTTTGTTCTTTTTCAAGTACAAGTTGTATTTTTGCTCCGTAACTTATAAAACTTGTCTCTAATGACATACTTGAAAAATAGTAAAGCTGCTCTGACCCTTCTTTGATAAATTGCTCTATTTCCAAGATGTCACTAATTAGTTTCTCAGTCCTAGTCCGTTCCCTTAGATTTTATTTAAGTGCCACGACTGTATACCCCTGGTATGGAGTACCCCTGGGATGTGCCTCAGACTAATGTGACGGATTCGGACTGTGAACCCGAAAGCAGAACTCTGTTTCAGTCCTCTCACCGTGGCAGTCATTTCCCAGACTTGCCGCCTCTAGCTGGTGATAGCCACGCAGCAGAACTCGGTAACTGCAGTCTCATTCTGTTTGGACTGCCCGAACAAGACACCATGGGCTGGGAGGCCTGAACAATAGCAATTGAGTTCTTTGCAGTTCTGGGGACCTGATACCCCAGATTAAGGTTCATCAGGGTTAGTTCCCAGAGGAAGGTTAGTTCCCAGGGTGGTTCCCTTTCTGGCTTGCAGAGAGCTACTACCTTCTTGCTCTGAACTCCTGTGGCCTTCCTTGGATGCCTGCATGTAGAGAGTGGCTTCTTATGAAACACTGTCCTATCTGGCCAGTGGGATTATGTCTTGTAATTAAGTAATTAATCTAACCGTAATTATTTCCTTTGGAGCTCTTTCTCCAACTAGAGCCTTCCTGGGAGTTGCTGTTTTAGCCTGTGTATTGGGGCAAGGGTAGGGAGTTTATTTGTATCAGTTGAGGGTCTTAGGACTTAAAATTGCATTACTTCTGATGGCTCTGCTGCTGACAGTCATCACTACTCTTCATATATTTGGATATATGCTCCCCCACAATTATTTAGCAAGTGGGCAAGGAAAAGAACAGAGTTGATCTTTGTAGCATATGTTTCTATATGCTACAAAATTTGTTGGGGAGGTAGTGGTCTATCTCGCAGCTAAGTTCCAGCTACACACTTCAATTCATTTCTTTATTGGCTTTATTTTTCATTGTCTTAGCTGTGTTGGAGTAGAAGAGCACCATGCTGTTGACATTGACCTGTATCACTGTCCCAACTGTGCCGTTCTCCATGGCGCCTCCTTGAGTAAGTATTTCAATGCTCATATACAAATTGAAATTTAGAAATTACACTTTAACTTCTTTGTTGATGCTCTGATTGGTTATATGTGGTCAAGGACTATGAGAAAGACTTTTCTGAAATTATCTTCAGAAAAGATAATTGAGAATCTCTTTAGCTTTTGCCTGAATTATTAAATAATAAGTCAAAGGCTAAGGGTGCGCACGTGCACACACACACAGAAAACAGCATTATTCTTAATTGCTGCTGCAAGGCCTCCAAACTTAAGTACATATTTTTAAAAACTTCCGGTTTGAGAGTGTAATAAGGTAAGTGTTCTGATTTGGGGAACTTGTTTTCCCTGTTTTTTTTTTTTTTTTTTTTATACAGTCATATTTTTAGACAATCAGAATGAGACTTTAGTATGCACACTGTGTGTTACATTTTTAGGAGAAAGTTAAGGCATTGCTAAGTTCAAATGTTACTTCTGTTTTCTGAATGACGATGACTGTGTGTCATCATATTGAGTATAACATGGCCCAGCCATCCTCTCTGCCCAAAGCCTCTCCCCTGTGGTTTCTGTCTTGAGGAAGACAAAGGCTAGAACAAGTTTGGCCCATACTTTTTCTTCCTGTGGGGCAAGACTGGAGCCCAGAAATCTTACATGTGGTCCAGCATGCATCAGCCCCGTGCAGAGTCACATCCATGGTAGTCATTGACAGCTGCTTCAGGAGAATAGGTTGGAGAATTAAATGTCATTGTATAAATGTCAGAGTAAAGGTTTAGAGACTTTGGGTTATGTTACAACTGTTAATTTTCTCCAGCAATTTAGACTGCACGTTGGTGTTTTTGTGTTCATAGAAAATGAAGGGAAAACTACGTTTAGGTGGAAGTTTAGAACCGAAAGGAACCTTTACCTGCGAACATACTCCAAACACACCTTAATACACACTTATTTTGTGTCGCTGCAACTATGTAGTAGAATTTAGGTTGAAATACTTACAGAACAAGTATAATTCTTGGAGGAGGTTAATAATACGCTGGTTGTCACCTCAAGAAGGGAAATAGAACTAAAGTTTATAGGAGTTTTAGTTTAGGATTTATATAATAATATATAATATATATAAATAACATATATAATCCCCAAATGAAATAATTTGAAATTAAATTCTATATAATACTAAGTGGGTTACTGTGAGGCAGATAATGTTGTGTTTAAAGTACCACTATACATGCACTCTATTTTCTGTTTTTCCCATATGCCTTAATTTTTATAAAAACTTGTCATGCTTACTAAATTGATTTCCTGATCCGTAATAGCTCACAATCTGCATTTTGAATAATGGTGCTTCAGAGACAAGCTTGACTGTTGCCTGGCCTAGGCTTCTTATTCTTGAACAGTTGTAAAATCAGGCAGGGCTATCTTCTGGGCAAAAGTCCAACTCTGAGGGCCTTGGGCAAATGTTCAAGGTTCACTAACCTGTTTTATCTTGGCTTAAGTAAGGCGCATCTTCCCCACCCTCACCCTCACCCTCCACCCCAACTTGGGTAATTCCTTTTGGTCGCCTTTTCTGTACCACTAAGCCATTCTTGCTTGCCACCAGGGTTTCCTCTTCTTCCAGAATTCTCCAGCACCCTTATCATGTAGCATACTGGGTGAGAGCTGTGTGACGACTTATGTCAAGAAACAGCCCAGTACCGACCACATGCATTCTCAGTGCTCCTCAGGTGCATGCGCCCAGACTCCAATTTTTCTCCTTTCTCCTTGACTAACACTGAAAATGTTCTTCTTTCAAGAACTGGGCCTTCAGAGGTGCTCTTGCAGTGACTGATTGAATCTGTGACCTATGCTGGTCCCCAGGACAGCTCAAAGGTGTTACCTGTGCTCTTCCCATCCTGATGGTCAGCACTTTAGAAAGGACAGTGATTGGCAGCTTCCTGAGTAGTAGGCACTATGTTAGTCAGCTCTTGCACATGCGGTGCCTCCTGTGATATAAACATATACTCCTTCCATGTGAGAGAAGCTACCTGGCTCGCTCCTTCACAGCTTTGGCAGAACTAGAGTCAGACCTGTGACTGTCCACACCCAGGTACACTTTGGTTCTACTCTGTTCTGCCAGGAGATGAAAATTAAAGTAATTCTAGTACCATGGTTTGCTATCAAATAGGCAGCTTTTTCTTTCTCTCTTTCTTTTTTTTTTTTTTTTCAAGTGATGATGTTCACTGACCCCAGGCTTTGCCTAACACTTTTCTGGAGGCAGTCTTGCAATGCACAGCAAATGTCTTAAAAGTATTGAGGCTTCTAGTGTTTCTGGTAATGTGTCCTGAGAAATTAATGCAGGGATAGATTTTTGTAGTGAATATTAATCTCAGCTTTGTTTGATGGAAGATTTCAGAGTGAACCAAGTGCTTAAGAATCAAAAAATAATTATAATATGATGCCTCTACATCTTAAAAATCTAGGTTGCCTTTAAATTGCTATTGAATATTTAATAAGGAGAAAAGTGCTCATGATAGAATAAGGTAAGCTAGATAAATATTATCCTAGTTGAAAGTAAAAGTGGGGTTGTGTGTTTAATGCATATATGTTGAATTTTAGAAGTGATTTTTAAATTTGAAAAAATAACACAAAGGATGCCTTCATGTGATTTTCTAGGAGGAGGAAGCTTACTTCTTGATTCTTAATTTATCGCATGAGATTTTAAAAATGGGATGCGCTCTTCCATTTCTAGGGTCTTCACTACCCTAGTTACTCAGGAGCCTTGTTTTGGACTCTCAGATGTTGAATAGACCTGATTTCTGCCCTGACCAATAGTGCTTCTTATCAATATGTGGACTCAGTTACTGTGATGAACTGTGTCTTGTGAAATGAAGGTCTAAAGTAACTTAAACTCATCGTATTGCTCCCTCTCACCCCCAGTGTTTTATGAAAACATATAGAAAACGTTGAGAGAATCTTATAGCTGGCGCCTTTTACCCACCATTTAGATTCACTATTTACATTTTATGTCTCTTGCTTTAGCACATATTTGTGTAACTCTCAGCTAACTGCCCATGTCTCTAGCCATCCTATTTGTTTGGTGGATTCATTTCCCAGAACCTTGGAGGTTTTACGCTTAGGAACGATTTTCAAACTTAAGAAAAGAGATGACAAACCACTGATGCAGCATGAGAGATGTGTAGCTGGTGCCAACCTGGTGAAATAGGAACGCAGCCCCCAATTCCTCCATCAGCCTCTTCTCTGTCTTCCACTGGAGCACAGGGGGTCCCTTCACACAGTTTGAAAACCATTCATCCTTCCCACTCCCACCTGGGGAGACTGGACCCACATGTATTGAGTGACTTGCCCAAGGTAAACCAGGAGTCGAGTCCATGTCTCCTGATCGTAACTGCTGTGACCGCTAAATGCTGTTGCCTCCCGGAGCTGTCAAACAGAAATCTGTGTTTGACTGACCCACAAAGTTAGGTATCATCCCACATATCTTCGTATCTTCCTTTAATTTTGATGCATTTGCTGACTCTTGTTTGCGCAGCCACGTTTATTTTGGGAATTAATCTTGACACAAAGAGAAGGGAACTATGCCGTTGAAATTGTCAATGTGGGCCGAAACACCCTATCCTGAGAGGAGGGCGTGGATGACCCATTCAGATCATATTATGGGTGACCTTGCTATCCCAGTGAGCATCCTGGTACTGGGTAATGGTGAGAGGCTGCAGTGTGTGTGTTGTATGTTTATTATAGTGTCTGCACTGCTGTATTGAATTTCCTTGATTTAGTTTTAAATTTATTTTGAAAGAGAAAGAGTAGATTTTTTTTTTCAGTCCGTAGTTAATTGCCTACAGAGGTTTCCCCTGCTATCAGAAGCAGAATGTTCCAATCTGGTAGGTTATTTTTTGGGCTCTGGGAATTTATTCTGTTACTCTTAATTTAATAGGGACAAATTTTTGAGCATTGCCAGACTCAAAAAATAACTTAGTAAATCATATGAAATAGACCTGTTTTAATTTTGAATAGCAGGGGAAACCTGTACTTGCAGCATTACATAAAATATAATTTCTTCTTTGGCCAGGAGAGATCTTAAAAATGTGAGTATTTTGTTGTGACTCTGGTTATTTCTGAACATTGGAGAGCAGAGTGTGATTAGATAGCGATGGTAACCTCAATGACCAAAAATGTCTTTTTAAAAAAATCTTTTAAAAATCTAGTGAAAAAGAGGAGGAACTGGCACAGACATGACTACACAGAAGTTGACGATGGTTCCAAACCAGTTCAAGCTGGAACTCGAGCTTTCGTGAAGGAATTACGCTCTCGAGTCTTCCCAAGGTATGGAAACTTGTTCTGACGTACACTGTACGAATTCTGCCTGATAAAGTGATGTTACCCAAAGCATTGCTTTCAGACTGCAGTCTGCAGCCTGTTTTTCACTTATCAACCTACAGTTTTTCTTTCTTTCTTTCTTTCTTCTTCTTCTTCTTTTTTTTTTTTTTTCCGGTGATGAACTAGAACAGAAAATTCTCTTCTAACAACAGCAGTACATAAGGATAGTTTCATGGAACGTGTTGGGGTGTGTGTGTGAGGGGGAGTGTGCACTGGGTTAGTGTGTAAAAGCTTGCCTCTTAACTGTGGTCCTAGACGTTGGAAATACCTGATACCTAAGGCCGCTCTTCCCCGTGGTTTCTTATGATAGGCAGCTGCTGCTTCCCTTTCACCTCACTGCTGTGGTTTTCAAGCTTCTTTTGTCTTGTGTTGTTTCCACATCTCTCTGTCCCAAGTCTACCGTAAGCATTGCTCAGCCTCTCTGGTGGCAGCATGACTGGGTTTTTTTGTTTTTTAAAGATAATGGGAAGTATTTGCGTTATCTGTGGCTCTGAAGAGTCAAAAGCATTACACGGCATTTAATCGTGCTAATTTAGCTCACTTCCTTCTTGCCTGCCTGACAGCTATTTAAAGTGCTAATGCTTAATAGGCTTTTATACAAGATCATACCCAGGCTTGTTAGAGAGGGGAAGTACGATTCGAATTTAAATCACAATATCACATGCAGCCTATTATGGAATTATTTTAGATCCCACAGCTATAAAACCCCTGCTATTTCTTCACAGTACTGAGGATTGCTGTCTATCCCACACCCCTTTCATCTTTAAACAGAAACATGTAAATGATAAACAGCTATTGTTTGTCAATAGTTGATCTACTAAGAGAAAGAACACATGTGTGAGACGGTGGTTTCCTTATGCTTTTTGTGATGTGAAATGCCTGGTCTCAGACTCCTTTATCACAGTCTTTGGAGAAGGGTTTGTTTTCTTTGACTGGTTTGCAGGTGAGGGTCCAAATTTTCAGCCTGAATCTATGAGCTGATTCAGAGAGGTTCGTGAGTTTCCTGAATCCAGATAAATGGTTCAGTGTGAGTGTGTGAGTGTGCATTTCTCGGGGGCAGGGGGGGGTGCTGGGGTGGGGAGGGCGCATTCCTTTTTTTCACATTCATTTATAACCCAAAGCGTAGTCACCCAGGCCAGGTAGCTCGCGTGGCTTCTCTGGCCAGTCAAGCATGTTAGAGCGTTTTGACAGCTGTCCAGACTGTGCTCACTGTTGGTGAGAGGCCTTTGGATTTATTTTGTTTAACTTCAGAAACCTTCACAGCACTTAAGACTGTAAGAGAGTAACAGTAATAGGTAAGTCACACATCATTGCTGTTACTAACACAGAAGTCTATAAAATAAAGTTGAATGGGTTATCTTATCCTTCACCTAGTAGCTTTTGTGACCCTTTTATATATATAGATAATATCTAAAACATTTCTGTATGTAGCTGTATGAATACATAGCTAATATTCATAAACAGTTTTTATACATGTACCACTTTATGTACATATAGACACATATAGACTACATTCCATATAGACACGTACATTTACTCAAAATAAAAACAAAACAAAAACTGTGTTATAGCATGCAAATGTTCTGAGACTTCATTTTTTTAATTTATTGTATTGCAGACAGCCTTCTAGGATATCACACACACACACACACACGTTTTGATTTACTGCTCAGCTGCTGTGTAGTTTGTGGTAATGTATACTACACCACAATTGCTTACCTATTCCTCTATGATATATAGTTTGTCTCCATTTTTTATCTCCTGAAAGTAATGATGTACCTATATTTTTAAGCACTTGTATCTTTATATTTTTGATTGATGGGAAATTTGGCACCATATGTTTAAGAGCATGGCCTCCAAGTGATTTAAAATTCTTCTTTATAGTTTAAGGAATTGTTTGATTCTCAAAGGCTAGGGAAGGCGGGACAATTATGTAGGCTTATGGGGAAACCAAAAGGCCATATGGAACTCAGTCTGATGAAGGTAAAAGAGAGTTAAGTATGATGGGATGAGAACTGCTGACATAGATAATAATATAGTATACGAATAAATCACAGGCTTTCTTCACAAAGATGACATTTCACCTTATGCTTTCCTAGTGCTGATGAGATCATCGTGAAGACGCACGGCAGCCAGTTGACACAGAGATACCTGGAGAAGCATGGATTTGAAGTCCCTATCATGGTCGCCAAGTTGGATGACCTGGGACTCAGGCTCCCTCCACCCACTTTTACTGTTATGGATGTGGAACGTTATGTAGGTACGAACCCAACACCTTTAAGTACTTGAAAAGATATGGTTAAAGTGAAATGTGATAATGTTCTAACAATACTAAAGATCAAGTAAAGAGTTACTCATTTAGTTCAGTTTCCTGAGTCAGGAAGTGTGAAATTCAGTACCATCTATATTGAAAATAATTTTTTCTCAGCAGGCCTGCAGTTACAGAAAAACAGAACAACCTCTTTCATGATTCATATTTTACTCAGCTTCATCTGCTGATTTTTATTAAATTTTCTGGTGCTTGTTTAGGAAAGGTCGTTGTTGATGGGTAGCTGAAGTGTGAGGAAGAACAAATTAGGAAATTGGGTTGGTTTTAGGCTTCTACAGAAGTCAGGCTCCCAGTTCCTGACCCAGCCACACCAACTGCATCCTTTCCCCCTGGCACTTCCTTTAGCAAGCAACCTCTTACAGTCTAGAGAAAGACATAAAAAATTATTTTCATATTTCTCCTTTATATTAATGGCTTGGTAGATACAGCCATCAATTGCTGGCTAGACTTTTTATTTATTTGTTTATTTATATATGTATGTATGTATGCATGTATTTTGAAGAGACTATGTCTTACTATGTTACCACTTACTAGGTTAGTCCCGAACCTGTGGACTCCAGTGATCCCCAGGCTCAGCCTCCCAGGTAGCTGGGGTTACAGGCGCATGCCACTACGCCTGGCTTGGCTAGAATTCTTAACATTACTTTAGGGACCAGAAAAGAATAAGAAACTCAGGGAGAGCTCTTCACCGGTGGCAGTGCTGTTGGCATTTTCAGTCGCTTTTTACATTCTCATAACGGTGCTGGTGGATCCACCTGAGGGCAGTGCTCATGCCTATCAGCTGTCGAGAGAGGTGCTCCGCAGGTGCGGCCTCCACTCTGCCATGACTCATCCTGGGACATCCGCTGCAACACGTGGTCTCCGTGCGTGTGGGGTCCGAGGCCTAGTCCTGTCACTGAACCCTCGGTTGGCAGTTCTCATGGATCATGGCGTCACTGAGAATCCACTTCAACGCTGTGACCTCACATACAGCTGATTCTGAATAATTGATCGGTTAAGGGGTGAAACAGAGTTGAACCTGTTTGCCAGATGGCTCTGTAAGGTAGCGGCTGGTGATGTGAGTGAGTGTTCCCTGCCTTAGTGCTGAGAGGCATTCGCCGGACAAAACCATCTTGCCCCAGGAACATCAAGTCAGATCAAGTTACACTGAAGCGTGAACATGGCATTGGCTTCTTTTCCATTTGAGATTGACTTGATTTTGCCAGGCTTTGGTGCCACCTTCCCCCGTGGAGCCCTGGCGGCTGCCCAGGTGCCCGCATGGCCACACAGAGGCACAGGCCACCCCTTGCGTCCCCTAGAACAATCACATGCTGACCCCCCAATTCAGAACTCTTGTTCAGAACCAAATATGAGCTGATGTTTCCCCTAACTGGTCATTTTGTCTTGAAGCAGATGCTTACAGGAGAAGACACTCCAGGCCAACACAAACTGTTTATCCTGGTCGCCGTGGCCGCTGGTTCCCAGTGCCGCTGACTTCTCAGAGCAGTAACCTTAGACTCTGGTGTGATGGGAGTGAAGGGACAAGTTGGAGCCCTTGGGTTCTCGTGTGGAAAGTGCCCCCTTAGAGCATGTGGCACTGTTCCCATCCACCTTCAGGATGTGCCCTTGGCACGAGCTGCCCGTGAGAAGTCACAGGTTTGCAAGGCTTGCTAGGCTGTGTGAGTGCTTCTGGCTAGGATTCCACGCGGCTCTGTCCTGACTGCCTTATTCTTTCCCTCAGAAGTCAGCTCTTTCCTCAAAAACTCCTGTGGATTTAAAAATGATGGATCAGGAAAAGTCTTTGTCTAGGCTATGTAGTCTCGTCGTTGGGTTCATTATCATACCAAGTAAATACAGTCTTTGAAATATTTTTGTTTCGAACATCTATGGATGTAGCTCTTAAGCCCAATAATCAGACTATAATTTTTCTCTGCAGGTGGTGACAAAGTGATAGATGTCATTGATGTGGCAAGGCAGGCAGACAGCAAAATGACACTTCACAATTATGTTAAATACTTCATGAATCCTAACAGACCAAAAGTGTTAAATGTGATCAGCCTTGAATTTTCAGATACAAAGTGAGTAGTTCTGGACATTTCGGTTTAGCCTTCTGAGTGTTAGCTAATTGTAGCTTAATGATGAATTTATTTTAGTACGAGACATCATTGTGACTTCTAAAGTGGTCCCTTGGTAGCAATGTTTTAAATGTTACCTCTGCACGCTTAGAGAATATTTAGAAATAAGATTGTTGTTAACCTTGTTAACCTTGAATTCCAGTTACTTTTCTTGGTTTGGGTTGAGTTGGGAGATGGCAATTTTAAGATGTTTTAATGAAGTTTTGCTTGATGTGGGTATGTGTGTCTATGTGTGTCTGCTTTTTTTAAAGGATGTCGGAATTGGTGGAGGTCCCTGATATAGCCAGAAAACTTTCCTGGGTGGAAAATTACTGGCCAGATGATTCAGTCTTTCCTAAGCCATTTGTTCAGAAATACTGCTTAATGGGAGTGCAAGACAGCTACACAGATTTCCACATCGACTTTGGGGGGACTTCAGTTTGGTACCACGTCCTCTGGGTAAGACTGGGGTATTTCGTTGTCGGAGGTTTCTTAATGCTCTTACTTACCTATAATCCTGTGTTTCCAGGAATGCACCTATTTGCTATACAGAGGGAAGAGCCTGTACTTTTTATTAGTATCTGTCATTTGAATATTAACTCTTTTTCTTATTCCAAGCAATAGAGGAACCATGAGCTCTTATTTTGCGTTTATATTCCTTTTTTTTTTTCCTTTTCTCACAAGTCAGTTTCTTTAAACCTTTCACCTCTTTTGTTTTCTCTTCATCCTAGTTATTAATCCCTAAGTCAAATGGGGATTTGAGAGAGAAAGAGCTGAGAAGGAGCAAAATTATAGATATTGCTTCTGATGTTAAGGTCTGGCTAGGACAGCTGCTTGGATAAATCAGAAATGCCCAGAAAAATAGCTAATTCTTGGTAACATCTAGTCACCTTGCTTTATCTAGTACTTCACTATTCAGTAGTGTCTACTGACCACAGATGGCTACATTTTAATAATTAAAGTGAAATATAATGGACAGTTCAGTTCCTCATTTGCACTAGCTGCATTTCAGATGCTTAGTAACCGACCACTTGTGACTTAATGGCTACTGTATTGGATAACACAGATATAAAACATTTCCATCATCACGAAAAGTTTAATTGCACGGTGCTGATCTAGAACCAAAGCTTCTATATAGCAAATGTCTGTGCATGCTCCGGACTCTATTCGATCCTGTTCCATCTATCCAGGACAAAGCAAAGGATTTGTTCATGAAGTTTACTTAAGAACAATTATTATATTAGAGCTCCTATAAAGGGCCAAAGTTTGTAGTTGCTCTCTGTAATCTGATTCTTTCTGACATGTATTGTTCCAGGACTTGAAAAGTGAGCTCAGTTTGTGGGTCTTTACCCTCCACTCTTAGAACTGTTTCTGTAACTGTTGACTGCTTGCCATATTTGGGAGGGTGAGCTGCAGCACCTCTATTAAGGGCAGTGGCTACTGGTTGGGTATGTGAAGTACATCTTTCTAAAACTAGAGATGTTTGCTAGTTACCTAATCTATTTTAGGTCTCTGCATTAGGAAATTGCTTCCATGTAGGACAACCTAAGAATGGCTTTCCTTCCAAAAAAAAAAAAAAAAAAAAAAAGGTGTGATTGCTTTCTTCTAGGGTGAGAAGATTTTTTACTTGATAAAGCCAACGGATGGAAATTTGGCCCTCTATGAATCTTGGAGTTCGTCTGTGACCCAGAGTGAAGTGTTCTTTGGAGATAAGGTGGACAAGTGCTACAAATGTGTGGTGAAGCAGGGACATACCTTATTTGTTCCTACAGGTGAGGTTTCAGTCTCATCCCTGGTCCCCATAGTTGATGTAGTCACATGAACCTTCGGCAATAATACATTTGGAAAGTAACTTTGTATAGCCTAGAAATAATTCTGTTCTTGAACTTCCTTGCCCTTTGGGATCTCCTGTTACAGACTTGTCTTGGTTTGACATCGTGTTTTATGTCATTTGCCTTCATTTTTCTTTATATTCAGATAAAATCCATAAGCCATAATATTCATCCTCTATAACTCCACTGAGTTTTCATAAATCAACAAGTTGTGTAGCCGTGCCACTAATTCTAGACTCTCTTATCATCTCCAGAAGCAGCCCTGTGCCATTACCGCTCCTTTCCATTGCCCCTCCTCTGAGCCACATCCTTTCCATCTCTGTGGGTTTGTCTCTTCTCAACATTCATAGATCATGTGGACTGTGAACCCTTCTGTTTCCAGCTTCTTTTACTTAGTGTACTATTTTCTAGACTATTCCACGTTGAGGTATCTATCAGTAGTACTTCATTACTTCCTATGACCAAGTAGCGTTCCATTGTATGGATCTACCACAGTCTGTCTCTCCGTGCATCAGCTGATGGACACATCGGCTGTTTCTGTTTTCTGGCTTTGTGTACAAGTGTTTGTGTGGCGGTATGTTTTCATTTCCCTTGGCTGTATACCTCGTAGAAGTACTGAGTCCTAGGGTTTATCCATGCTTAACTTCTTAGAGAACTGTCAAACCAATTTTGAGATTGGCCGGACCGTTTCACATTCCCACCTGCTCAGGTCCGTGTGCCTGTGCCCCGGTTTCTCCATTTCCTCACCAGTGCTGTAACCCTGTCTTTTTGGTTTTGGCCAAAATAGTGACGATGAAGTGGTGTCTCCCTGTGGTTTTGATTTGCATTTTCTCAGTGCTCAGTGGTGCTGAGCATTTTTCTTCTGCTGCTTAGCCATTTGTATATATTGTTTGTAGAAAATTGTTAAAACTCTTTGCTCATTTTCAACATTTTGTTTTGTTTTGTTTTTTTGACTTTTTATTGTTGATTTGTGAGCATTCCTTATGCATTCTGTGCACCAGATCCTTATTAGATATGTGGCATCTAAATATTTTCTCCCTTTCTGTGGATTTTCTTTCCACTTTCTTGATAATTTCCTTCGAACAAAAAATTTAAATTTGAATAAAGTTCCCTTCAGTTTTAACCTGTCAACCTATTTTACTGTCAGAGTCAGGCCTGTCTGAGAATCTGGTCTGCTCCCCTGGGACACTTAGGAAGCAGTGATTGTGTTTTGAGGGACCCTAGCATGGGTTGAGGCCCAGCCTTTGCTCAGGTGTCTCGTTGAGACATGCCTGAACACAGTGTGTACAGTCTCGGGGCCCAGGGCATTGAGAATTGTGTTCCTCCGACTGGGGTCACCCCGTGGCTGCAGCGTTTCCAGGCTCTGTTACCTCAGGCCCTGCATCCTTGCCTTTCCTTCGGGGTGTGCACTGTGCCTGGTAGTGGATGAACAGATCAACTTCTGGAGTTTGAAAAGTCTACATCGGTACCAGTATTTTCACTCTACAGAACCACACTCCCCCTTAGTGCTTCCTTTCATAACAAGTATGAATTTTTTGAATTCAAAATATTGAATTCAAATTTATGGATGATATAACTTCCTACACAAATACTTTTTTTTAAAAAGGAAGTAATGACGTGACTGGAATATAAAGAAGCGTTTAAAAACAATTCATAGTAAAACGCTACTTTGAAATGTGCCTGCTTAGGCAGGACAGCGTCAGAAGGCAGTGGAAAGGAGGCATCAGCTAGCACCGACAGGTGTGTGGTGTTGGCCACTCTCATTCCTCAGTGTTGGTGTTATTAGTTCTTAACGTAATTGTGCACCAGAGCCGCCTGAGAGGCCTGCGGAAGCACAGACGGATGGCCTCTCCCTGGGGGGTTCTGACTCAGTGCCTCTGGGTGGCACCGACGGTCGATGCCTGTGTTGCTGGTGGTCTAGAGACCACTCTTGGATTAGGCACTGCTTTCCCCCCCGAAGTTGTTGGCAGCTGATAAACTTTCAGACAAATTGGAAGTACATTTTCTTTCAATTTACAGAGTAGTTATTTTCCTGAAAAACTGTGCCAAAACTAAGCAGAAAATACTTTGTTTGCATAGATCTAGAACTGTCGTTTCTAGGCTCAGACTGCTGAGGACAGGTTTTCTAACTACGGGGACAGCAGAATCTCAGTCCTGGGTAACTCAGGACCGTTTCTTACCGAGTGTGGCTTTCCTGCTTGCTGCGTCTCTGGTTCCAGCTCACAAAATGGGACCAGCGGTACCTCCTGGCCTCTTGGGACAATCCACAAAAGCCCCGCGTGCTTTCCCAAGCACCTCTGTGGCAGGCCTGCCTCCTGCAAGAGCCATCGGTCTGCGGGCTTGGGAGCGGACAGAGCTGCAGCCCATGGGGTCAGTATCTTAAGGCTGCAAGGAGACACGTGGGCACCACGTGGGAGCCCGTCTTCTGGGGAGTTTCGATGCTGCGTCACAGCCAATGAGCGCTTAGAGGCTGAGAAATGTAAAGAAACGAGACCGTCTCTTTTAACAACCAATTTTTGCATGTAAATGTGTATACGTACTTACATTATCTTATCTTCAATCTATGGACAGTTCTTTCAGAAGTTAGGCATCATTTCTCAACAGTGTTTCTCACTTTGAAAACACTTTTTTGGGAAAAAAATTGAAAAATTTTATGGGAAAATAAGACATCGCTTTGACTGCCAGCGTTTATATCAATTGGTCCATCTCCCTCCGCGACTGATGGGGGATGACCTCCTGCCTCCGGGTCCATTTAGTGGAAACGGTGCTTGCTTCGTTCTAGCCAGGTTTGGCTTCTCTCAGAATAAAGCTGCTACTGTGAAGTCAGATTGTGTTTTGAAACTAAAATTTAGGTGACAACCCCAAACCTTCACTTAACCTGGATCTGTAATTGCAGTTAGTATGTTTCCTCAGACACAGCACGCAGTCCAGCTTATAATGAGCATTTCATACATAACTTGACTGAGCAAAATCTGTGGATTATAATTAAGTTCTCCAGCACTGGAATACGGTTAAACCACTGCTGATGTTTTAGTTGCTTTATTTCATAGGTAGATATCACAGCTGCTTACTTTAAATATTGAAAAATCACTGACTGACGTGCTTCTTACCGTTCCAGGGTGGATTCACGCTGTGCTCACTTCTCAGGACTGTATGGCTTTTGGCGGGAACTTCCTGCACAACCTTAACATTGGCATGCAGCTCAGGTTGGTGTCACCAGGCCTCTAGGAGCTCCTGTCCTTTCTTAAATAGGTCATTGTGTAAAGGCTTCCAAGGAATGCATTCCCAGCATGCTTTCATTGAGATGTCATGGAGAGAAACCCTGAGAAATGAGTAGGAATAGGAACGTTTAACAAAAATATTATCTGAAAATATTGTCAGTGGCAGACTTCTATACAATTTAGCTCGAATAGAATAATTTATTCATCTTGACACTAAATGGTTTCCTGCTTTTATAAATTTGTAAATGTACTCATAAAAATGTATGGGCTCTCTCCTGGCTGTCTTTAGAGGGAGGGAAATGAACTAGCCCATCAGGCTGAGGTGTGACAGGGCTGGGGGCCTCGCGTGTCAGGATTGCTGTCAGAACACCTGCTTTCATTTTTCGGTGGACAAAGGCTGAACAGCCTTCTCCCCAAATGAGAATTTGGCCTTTGGGTGATCCTGTCCGCTAGCAGCCTAAAGAGAGTAGACGCTTGGGAGCTGTGACTGCGTATGGTGCAGTGATTCCTGATTGATAAACTGCATCTCGATGGGTGGAACTGGGAAGACCAGACAGGAGTGTGGGACTCTTACGACTTGGTAGGCTGTGGGGGAGCCCTGGAAGCTTTGCCCAGTGGGGTGATTACAAGGAGTGCCTCAAATGGGCTCACGTTCCCTTGTTCCTGAGTGTCCCCAGGAGTGGACTGCTGCATGCCTCCCTTCGGCTACTGCCTGGGAAGGGCAGCTGCGTGGCCTGGAAGCTTAGCAGAGTCTCAGGAAAGCCCCGGGCGGGGCCATGTGCTGTCTAACCTCTGGAGCTATTTTCTGAACATCGTTTTATTTGTAGTAGTGAGAACCTCCTGAAGTTCCTTATGTTCAGGCTGAGCTACACACCCCAAGGCGCAATCTGTAATGAGGACCTGTGGGGCTCTTCATTACACTTGCTTTTCTTTAGGTTCCATCTAGAGAAGGTCACAACTCACCCTTGTCCAAGTGCGTTGTTTTGTGACACGCAGTGCTCGCTCGGCCTTCTAGCCGTGGCCTGCTTGTCGGGTTTTCTTTAAGTTGATTGTCTCCCTTTACTTTGAAGTGTTTGTGTCAGTAATCTCTTCACATTTTACTCACTTAGGTGTTACGAGATGGAGAAAAGGCTAAAAACACCAGATCTCTTCAAATTTCCTTTCTTTGAAGCCATATGTTGGTTTGTAGCCAAAAACTTGCTGGAAACCCTGAAAGGTAATTAACAATGTTCCTTTTCTTGTTGTTCATTATGGTGAGTAATGTTTGTCAGTGTAGAGCCACCAATAGAAAGAGCCCCTTCCCTGGTGTGGGGTAATGTGGCCCCTGTTTTGTTTGGGAAGTGCATGGCGTCCCTCCTCCAGGTAGCTTGTTAGCACATGTGGGTCGCCAGCCCGTAGCTCTAAAATCAGACCACGAAGATGCGCCTGGCCATCTCAGGTGACGCTGGTGGGCAGCACGCGTCTTCAGCCACTTGGAAGCCCCTCCTCTCAGACGCCAGTTTACAGCATGAGACAGACGGTGACCGTAGGTGCGCGCCTCAGGCTGCGTACCTGAAGTGAGGACGGTGGGTTTGAGGGGAGAGCCCGGATTTAAGCTTGAAAGCTATGTCTTTACGTAGAAGTTCGGATTTTGGTGTTTTGATATTTAATGCTTTTTGGAGCATTAAATTGGAGCATCAAGTTGGAGACTGAATGTCTCTTCTCCTCTGTCCGTTTTTTTGCTTTTCATGTGCCCATGACAAGCCTGGAAAGCAGGAACCCATCTTCTTACAAAAGCACTTAGAAAGGCGCTTGTTTTCTGAAAATAAAACCCAAGCCCTAAACTTTCCAGGGAAGTGACACGCAGTTCCGTGCTCAGGGAGTTCAGAGCGCTCACCTCCCCCCCCATGCCTGAGAGAAGCTCATCAGACAGCTTCTTAAAAATAATAAAAAGTTTGTGTTCTGAATGACAGACTGTTGCACTTCATCTGGCAGCTGCATAGCGATTCAGCCTGCGCTTTAGGGCAGAAGGCGTTCGGGAAGGTTGAGGTCTGATAGAAAATATGACTGAACACAGAAGACCAAAAAAACAATGACTATGAAATGATCTTTGTCGGTCAGGTACAAAGATGTTTTCATTTCATCTGCCAGATCTGTGGAGGATCCCTGGCGATGCTTGTGGTTCAGTCCAGTCCCATGAGAATAGCAACAGGTGGCCAACTGCTTCCCGCC
>PVHY01006511.1:0-28825 GCA_004024945.1 Uropsilus gracilis | reverse complement strand
AAAGCAATCAGCTGGCTTCGGATTTATGAGTAAATTAGCCACTGGGCAGAATCAAGTCTTTTTGTTTCTATTTCTCTGAATTTTAGATTATTGATTTGGTTAGAGAACATGTTTGCATGTGTGTGTTAACCTTTACCAGAGTGAAATATGTCATGCTGGTGGCCATTTGTATAAGACACACATTGCACACACTTAACCCTCTTCTTTGGTGTATACAACCATCCTGCAGGGCCTCGAAATGGAGTGTAAGCAGAAAGAGCCTGACCAGTACCTTAGTCATACCCCATTCCCTTTCTTTGCTCCCTCCTAGAGAGAGCCTTGCCCTGGCTTCCAAGATCATCCTTCTCCAGTTTTGCCACTTGCATCAGAAACTAAAGCACTTTCATCCATTTTCGGTCTTCACCCATCCTGACCTGTCACCTTCAGCAGTCTCAGAACCAGAGCTCTCGGCACAGCCACGCTCACACTAACCCCATTTTCTGTCTTGCCATTCAGGCGATTATTTCTTGTTTCTTTTGGCAGTTAGAGCCTTTATTTGACAATGACTGAAACCCTAAAGTTAATTTTCCGATGTCTCCAGAATGCTTTAACATCTTTTCATTCTCACAGAGCTGAGAGAAGATGGTTTCCAGCCTCAGACGTACCTAGTGCAGGGAGTGAAGGCACTGCATGCTGCTTTAAAACTGTGGATGAAGAAAGAAGTAAGCTGTTTTCTTTGAGGGAGATGTTGGTATATTTTTTTTTACAGGGCAGGAGCAGGGAGACAGAGTCCTTCTACTGTTTTGACAGCACTTGTGGGTTGGCAGTAGTGGAGGGATGGAAATCACGCTTCCAATCAGATGTGCTGGTTTCTTTCTGTATTTGCAAAAATACAAAATCTAGGTATCCCTGCTATCTTTCATCTGGAAAAGAAAATAAATCAAGTTTATTTGGATAGTGATTAACATGTAGGTCAAGGATGATAGTAGCTTGGAGCTCTCATAGCACATTAATCATTCTTAAGCTTCATCTCCAGAATCTCATGTAACCTTTCAGACTTCTGTGTGAAGTTGGCATGCTGTTGTTATTTTATGTATGGCGAAGCTGAGGCTCAAAGAATTTCATCTAAAGGTGCCCGAGACCTTTAGATGCCCGAGACCTTTAGTGGGGCCAGGCCTTAAAGCCTGGTCTCTGTGGCAGCAGAGGGTGGAGGAAGTCAGCGTTCAAGCAGGCACTGGTGACTTTTACTCAGTTTTACTAATTGTTTGCATTTGAATCCTTCACCTCTAAGGAGGTTGTCTCGGATCCCCATTGGGAAATGGTGTGTTCTTCCCAGTGCTCCCACAGCACACTCTGCCAGTAGGCTTAGGGCTCCCCTTCACCGGGTTTATGAGTTCGTAAAGAACATCCTTATTTTCCTTGGACCTTTAATACACTTTCAGGAAATGACAGTGTATTTGGCTGATGCAAACACATTTTCACGCTAATTTGAATATCCATCCTCTTGAAATAAGTTGCAATCTTAAAGAGATTGGGGCAGAAAAGAAAAAAAGAGCTGTTGGGAGACCTTTACACCTTACTGTCATTGGGACACACCTGCTTGAGCAAGGCACTGTGCATGTGTTCTGAAGAGCACGGACTATCTGGGCGCAGATGTTTGGATTAAATCTCAGCTTTGCTGCTGATAAACTGGTGCCCGTGGGCTAGTTTCCTGACCTAGTTTCCTTGGCTGTAGATTAGAAATAATGGTAGTATTCCTGATGCAGTGTTTTTGAAAGAATTGAATGTGCTGATACTCTTTAAATACCTTACAGACACTTGCCTGGGACATAATGTCACTATTGTTATAGTTTGTTTTAGTCAAGAAAGGCATGTGTAGCCAGGTGACCACTTGGTCGTGCGCGCCTGTAATCCAAGCACTGGAAGGCAAGAGGACAGGGATCACTTGAATTTGCAGGTTCGAGACTACCCTGGGCAACATAGTAAGACCTGGTTCTCGAAAAAGCAACGGGGCTTGGTGGTGGGCACCTGTAATCCCAGCAACCTGGGAGGCTGAAGCTGGGGGTTGCTTCTTGAGTCTGCAGGATCAGGACCCAAGCAACATAGCAAGACCTGCTCTCAAAAAAAAAAAAAAAAAAAAAAGAAAGAAAAAGAAAGGGATGTGAAGTTGAGTACAATTAAGAAATTAGAGCATTCTTCGATAGGAGATTTAACTATCTGGACATTGACATAATAAGTAACGACAGTTCAGGAGATATGGTAACTCTCCAGTTAATTAATTAATCTTCCCTAGTGATGGGATATTTTCCTGTTTTGTTTTTGACTATTAAATGTTTATAAAGCTGGGCACGGTGGCACGTTCCTTTAATCGTGGCCTATGAATTGAGGCTGAGGCTAAGAATCGCTTAAGTCCAAGGATTTGAGACCCGCCTGGGGCAACATAGTGAGACCTAATCTCAAAAAATATCTGGGCAGGGTGGGCATGCCTGTAATCCTAGCTACCTGGGAGGCTGAGACTGGGGATCACTTGAGTCCATGGTACCCCGGGCAATGAACCTGTGGTTCCCCAGGCAACAAAGCAAGACCTAGTCTCAAAAAAAATTAAAAAGTTTATAAAAAGTTTTAAAATTCAATTTCCCATGAGAAAGTAGAATTATCTTAGTGACTATGTTCCCTCTTTTACATTACATCCTTGTTTATTATGGATTCAATGTTAAGCTTAACTACTTTACTACTGAGTGGCAGCTCTTGGAATCACAGTGGGCTCTGAGGTGTTGAGTACAAGGTCACTACTCAGTATAAAGCAGCAGTCACTATGTGACAGGTGCATTTTTAGCTCATTCTGAAAGCATTTATAGTTACTGAGCATCTCCCCAGAAGGTCTTACATCAATGTGGGTCCTGGGAGGAGGCGTGTTAGTGTTTGGCTAGGTCTGTGAAGCCTAGGGAACCCCAAGATTGGTTTAGAAAATTATTTTTACATATTAAAGTGTAAGTAACTTGGGTTGTTTTTTCTCTGTTAATCCAAATACAGCTTGTATCTGAACATGCCTTTGAAATTCCGGACAATGTTAGACCTGGACATCTTATTAAAGAACTTTCTAAAGTCATTCGAGCAATAGAGGTAAGAGCTGACATGGTCCTCTGAGTGTCCGATTGCTGGCTCCTTTGAGAAGCAGGTGGACTTACTGCCATATCACAAATACTTGAAGGCTCTGATTTCCTTAGAAAACAGTAGAATGAGCTGCATTTTGGAAGAATTATCAGGTTTACAAAGTTACAAAGGTTTACAAAGAGAAAAATTTGGCGTATGGTATCTTAATGAAGTAATAAAGAAAGAAGCCGTACCAGGTTATTTCATGTCCTTTAGGTTCTTTCAGAAAATGGAAAGTACGGAATAAATAAATACCCATTTATTTCTGATGACAGTAGACCCTTCAAAAAGTTAAGGACTTAGGGACAGTAGAACCCTCTAAATGTGAAAGTCGAGGTGGAGTTGAAAACAGGTTTGACTAGGATCTATTTAAGAAACAGATGCATCTGTAAACCCCTCTCTTAATATGTGCAGAAAACTGGGCTTGGTTGTTTGAGAAACTGGGATTAAGACGGTAAACTTTAGGACACTGAACCTACAGACAGATGCAACCCGTGCTGAAAGCGAGAGGCTGGACGAGTATCTACAGCGTGCACAACTCTTGCACTCAGTGGCTGAGATACTGGCAGCCTCTGGCGGTGTTCCCCGGGCTGAGAGGAAGATGCGCCGACACTAATAGTTCCTCCCAAAGGAACAACCCTGACAGATCCCTCTGATGACACCCACAAGTTAACAGAGCCCCAGTTCACACAGAGCGCCCACTTAGCTCTTTTTCTCTTATGTGAGTGGAACGCACAGGTTGTAAGAGTTCAGCTTTAAGTTTTGACAAGTGGATACACCAGTGTAAACAGCGCTCCAGCTGCGACAGGTGCCATTCACAACACCCAGAAGGTCCCTTCTTGCTCTCCTTTCCTGTCCGTCTTTAATGACCATCAGCCACCGGGGCTCTGCCCTCTGTTGCTGTCATCATGTCAATTTAGCCTGTTCTTGAATTTCAGATTAAGACAGTCATTTAGGTTATACTGTTTCTGTGTCTGGTTTCTCTCACTCAACATAATGCTTTTGAGATTTGTCCGTGTAGTTGCATATGTTAGTCGGTTGGGGTTTTTTTTGTTTGTTTTTTTAATAAATACTAAGTAACTTTCCATTGGATTAATATACCACAGATTTCCCCCCATTCTTATGATAATAGGTGTTTGGCCTATCTGTAGACTTTACCGTTATGAATAAAATGTTAAAGGCAGTCTTGTATGTCTTTTCGTGGCAGATAACATGTTCTCGCTTTTCTTGCATGAATACCTTAGAGTTGTTGAGTAAGAGGGTAAGTGAATTTTTAACTTATGGAAATCTGCCAAGCAGTTTCCCCAAGCAGTTGTACCATTTTGTGCTCTCACTGGCACTGTAGAGGAATTGTACTTGTTCCGTGTCTTTGCCAAGAGTTGGTGTTTTCAATCTGCTGTTTAATTTTTGCTATTTTAGAGAGAATGAGATGTTATTTCTTTGTGGTTTTAACTTGCATTTTTCTGAAGACTTGTGGTATTGAGCACCTTCTTGTGTGTTTGGCTGCTTTCATGGGATTCTGTTTGAAGTTTTTGCTCATTTTAAAACGAGTAGTTTTTATTATTGATTTGTAGGCTTCCATTATTGGTGCTGGACATGGATTCTTTGTCACCCACCCATGTCTGTGCAAATAGTGGCTCATTTTTTCATTATCTTAATGCTGTCTTTGATGAGCAGAATTTTAAAAATTTTGAACATGTTCAGTTTATCAATTTTTTCCCTTGTATAGTGAGTGCTTTTCTTGCTAAGACATCTTTTCCTGCCATGAGGTCTTTTTGGGGCGGGGGAGCTTTTGCATTCATAACTAGCCAATCTTGAATTTTTGTGTAGAGCAAAAAGTAAATCAAGGCATTGTATTTTTCCCCTGTTTCATCTAGTTTTCATCACCACAGGTTGAAACCAATTCGTTTATTTTTTTTTCCCATTGAGGTCTAGTGCTGGCTTAACAACACTGTGCATGTATAATTTAGCCAGCTAGTTATTTTTAATGCTTCCCCTTTAAGATGTGAAGAGAGCCCAGAAGAGTTTTGAAGACAAAAACCAAAAATAAAAGAAAAATATTAAAAATGCATTCAAAACAATAACAAGTTTTTGCCCCCAAACCAGATATTAGAGAAAAGAGTAAATATCACCTCCATGAAAGCATAAGAAGAGGCTGTAGAACAAAGGGATAGTCAAAGAAGAAAGAAAGCAGGTTCTTAGAAGTTAGAAATAAAACAGAACTGCAATAGAATGCTAGAAAATAGAGTTGGAAAAAATTTCTCATAAAGTCAAAAAAAAAAAAAAAAGGGAAACAGAACAAAAATGTAGGTGGTCATCTTATGTAGCCACCGTCAAAATACCAGAAGCTCGAGAAAGAGGTACTAGAACACGCAGAGGAGGCTCTCAGGAATGACCGAAGTGTTTCAGAATTCAGGGACACATTTTCCCAGGCCGAGCGCCTGAGGACCTGTGCCAGGGCCCATCGTGGCCAGGCCGAGTGCACACGTGGGAAGTGCATGCTGAGAAGCAGCGAGGGGAGATGGAATGGGCTGTATGCAAAGAGCGGGGGTCAGAATGATGTCAGGTTTCTCGATAGGGTCACTGCGGACTCGAAGACGGGTGCGGGTCCGTCGAGCTGACAGCCAAGCCTGGGCCACATACAGGGTCAGGAGCAAGTTGCCACGTTTTACTCCCCAGCTCCCCTGTGTCAAGAAGCTCTTTAGAGGATGTGCTGTTTCCGCAAGAGGAGGCCTAGAATGCATCTTTCAGCAGATAATGCCAGCCATGGCTCACTGCGCACCCGTCCAGGGCCGATAGAGCAGCCAGCCCAGCAGAGACCTCCCTCGAGGTGCTTAAGAGGAAGAGGCTGGCCGGAAGTATTGGCCGACACCAGCAAGTGACCAGGGCTGTGAAGACAAATAGAGAGGGAGGATGGGGGGGGGCAGCCAGAGGTGGTGGGGGAGCCCCGTTACCAGGAAGGCGGAGTGGCAACAGGCCAGGGAAGGCTGCTGAGGACGTGCGCAGGCAGAGGACGTGCGCAGGCAGAGCGCATCCGACCAGGAGGGATTAGGAGAAGGGAAGCTTCCCAGGTCACCGTTTGTCTGAGCTTCACTTCTAACCGGTGTCTGGTGCAGTGTCTGACAACTCCAGGAGAGTGTCTCTAAGGAAACATACAAAGCAGGGAGAGTCCTTAGTGTATTTGCGTGTGTGCGTCTTTCTGGTTGAGAATTTTATGATCAATCAGTGTTAACTGCGTAAAGAACAAAGCGACGGAAAGTGAGGCAGTTAAGATTTAAGGGGAAACTCAAAGGATATAAAAGAAAGGAAATGTAATAATGCCATGTTTGTAGCAGTGGGTTATAAATTTTTACTGAGTTCCACTTAACTACCGAATAGTGGAAGAAGAGCAAGTATCTATTTTAGGAGAGGTGCTAGAAGTAAGGCTTCATTTTGTCCAATAGGAATTCAGTAATATCTGAAACTGAAAAACTCACACATCACAGTAAAATCATGCTATTTAGATACTTGGAAGCAAGTAACTAAATACCCCAAAAGCATCAACTGTACCTGTTGAATATATCTCAAAGGAATTCAAAGCTGATTCTCTCTCTCTCTCTCTCTCTCTCTCTCTCTCTCTCTCTCTCTCTCACACACACACACACACACACACACACACACACACTCACACCGAGGTTCACAGTGATTCACCGCCCCTGAAAGGTGGAAGCATCCCCAGCAGGTCTCCATCCAAACTGGGCGATACATACAGTGGGATGTTACTCAGCCCTAGAAAAAGAAGGCTGTTCTGACACACGGAGCTGAGCCTTGAGACATGTTGAGTGACATAAACAAGCTACAAAGAGATAAATATTGATGATTTCACTTAGGTCTCAAAAATAACCAGTTCATAGAGAGAGGATGTTGGGTAGTGGCCGGGTGCTGGGGGTAGAGAAGGCACGGACAGCTGTTGTTTAACAGGTACAGAGTTTAAGTTCAGAAAGATTTAAAAGGTCTGGGTCTGGGTGCTGGTGAAGCCGGACGGCGGTGTGGACGTACCCAGGACTGTGCGCGCACTGAGTATGACAGTGCAGGTGTGTCGCACGGGTCACGTGCTGCGGAGTGAGGCTCCATGCAGGCTGCTGCAGCCGCAGAGCGCTTGCTGTGGTGGCTTCTGGAGAGCTGGCAGCAGGATGGGGAAGAGCAGGCTGACTTTCCTGATTTGCTCCTAGAGGTTTTTTGAACTACATAAACGTGTGACTTTGGCCTCAGAGGCAAAGTGCTGCCTCCTGCGGGCGTGTGGTGAGACGAGCTCACCCCGGCAGAGCTGGGAGCAGCTGAGGCCTCCGAGGACTAGGCCGGCAGGTTGATGGCACAGCACAGCCTCGGTGATGCTGGTGGAAGGAAAGACGCACACAGGACAGCCCCAGGGTAGCCCGGGGAGGGAGGGGAAGGAGGGGGACACAAGTCTTAGCAGAGCTTCTTGTCTTGTGGTTTGGTCTGGGTGATTAAGCCGAATGGTTTTTGTTTTCTAAAACATGCTTATTTATGACCGATCACTTAGGTTTGTCCATAAAGTTCTCTAAATTTCATTCCTAAAGGAGGAAAATGGCAAACCAGTGAAATCTCAGGGAATTCCTACTGTGTGTCCAGTTTCACGACCCTCAAACGAAGCAACTTCCCCGTATCATTCCCGGCGGAAGATGAGGAAGCTCCGCGACCACAACGTACGCACTCCTTCTAACCTGGACATCCTCGAGCTCCACACGCGGGAGGTGCTCAAGAGGTTGGAGATGTGTCCGTGGGAGGAGGCAAGTAGGAGGGTTCTTGATGCTGGTAAAGGGAAGCTTGGTTGTTCCGGAAAGGCCTCTCTGAAAGGATAGCGAAAGGAGGACAGCTGACCGTTCTTCTCACCCAGCTGCTGCTCAGCTTGCTGGGGGCCGGTCCACATCTGCACACCCGTCGCCAGGCGGAGGAATAGCTCCCACTGATGCTCTCCCACGTGCAGTGGGAGCCCCTGTCTGCTCTGGGGAAAAAGCCGGCATGAGCAAAACTTAGGTCCCTGACCCCCGCGTCACTTCCGCCCTGGTTTGTGTTGGAGTGATAGGGAGGCAGAGACATAGCGAAATGATAGAATTTCTGCGACCAGAATTAGGAATTAAGCACAAGAATAAAGGAGATGGGGAAGGGGGGGGCTTGGCTGCTTTAGCTCGTTGAGTGCCTCTCAGTGCTGCTGTGTGAACTGCCCTTCAGATGATGATAAAGAAGGTGGATGGAGCCCCAGGTTGGAGGGACAGTATTGCAGACCAAGCAAGAACAAGCCGGGGAGATTCGCCCGATTGGGAAAGCTCTATTTACTGCTAAAGGAAACAATTTCTACAATTATATATATATATATATATATATATATGCAGTAAATTGTCACCTTTATACATATATATAATTTTTTTTTCTTTACGTAGTGAAAGCCAGTAGCTCCCTTGTGTCTGACACACCATGGCCTTTGTCCCTCTAGGGCCAGCATGGTGACCTGGGAGTTGCTGACAGGACCTGTAGGGAAGAGGAGGGAGCAGGTCAGGGAGGGGGGTGCATGCAAGGGCCAGGCAGCCGCGCTGCTGCTGGGGAAGGGCGAGCGTTGGGGGACGTGAAGGTGGAGCCAGTGCCTGTGGTTTGCCTGGCGTACGTCTCGTGTTCTGCGCAGCGGCACACGGTCACTGCTTGCCGGGCTGCAGACTCATGAGCCAGGCCCTGCTTTGGTTTTAGGAGCCAAGGAGTGCGAGTGCGATCCCTCACCGGGTGGTTATTTCGGGCACAGGTGGGGAAGGTGGTGGCGTGCTATGGTCCTATGCTGGAGCAGGTGTATGGGAGGGCGGAGATCAAGTAAGTTCTGTTTTTATACTTGAAGGATGTCTTGAGCTCTAAACTGAATGGAAAATTCAACAAACATCTCCAGCCATCTTCCACGGTACCTGAATGGCGAGCAAAAGATAATGACCTGCGATTACTGCTGACCAATGGAAGAATAATTAAGTATGTGAAGCAGATTAGTTTGCAGTGGATCCCTCTGTTCATTTAATCGCTGTCCACACTGTGGCACAGCTGATTGTTAATTTGGGGGTGGGGTGGGGGGTGGGAGGGACCGTTGCCGTTCAGCTGAGTCATTGCACTGCCTTCTGACTTGATTATTTTTCCTTCTGTATGCAGAGATGAGAGACAACCTTTTGCAGATCAGAGTCTTTATACAGCAGATAGCGAGAATGAAGAGGATAAGAGAAGAACAAAAAAAGCAAAAATGAAGGTGGAAGAGAATTCAGAAATAGAGGGAGTGGAGAATGAAGAATCTCAGAAACCACTTACCAGTAGGTTTTCATGGTCTTTATTTGGATTTATAAACTTAGACTTTCAGCTGCATTGAATTCTTAATTTAACTCTTAAGAATCAGAATCACAATCTGAGAGCACCTGCTTACTTTTAATTCAGAGAATTTTGGACAAAATAGTGGAAAATCTGTTTCCAGTGTATCTTCTGTCTTCTTAAAGGCATTTGAAAACTCATATAGACACATTTGCATCATCGATTAAAACAGAAAAGTTGTAAAACTTCTCTAACTCTTCCAGGACTGCACATTAATTTCTAATTAAATCCTGGACAGCACATGGCTCCTCCCCTCAGGTGTGGTGACTGTGGTTGTCCCACCACATGGTGGGCACCCCATCGTCCTTCTATGGGGGTGTCCTTCCCCCACACCGTTCTTACCCCTCCTTACCCTTCTTCCTGCCCCTCGCCCCCCTGGGTGCTGAACGTCTACGGTCAGCTTGCAAGGTTTGTCGTGGCCCGACCACTTGTTGTGTCTTTCTGTATTCCATGTATCAGTGAAGCCACCCCGTATTTCTCCTTTTCCTTCTGACTTAGCTTCCCACTCCATTCATATTGCCTCAAATGGCATGAGTTCTTCTTTTCATCACTGAGTAGTGTTCCATTGTGTGTGTCTACCACATCTTCTTGATCAAGTCATCTGATTTGGACATTTAGGTTGTTTCCATATCTTGGCTATTTTAAATAGTGCTGCATTAAACATATGTGTGTACGTTTCCTTTTCAATTAGTGCTTTTATGTTCTGTGGGTGGATTCCTGGGATTGGACTAGCTAGATTGTATAGCCTATTTTGAGGACCCTCCACACAGCTTTCCATAGGGGCTGGACTAGTTTACATGCCCACCAGCAGTGTAAGAGGGTTCCTTTTTCACAGCCTATCTAGCACTTGTTTCTGTTTTTTTAAACATGGGCCATTCTCGCTGGTATGAAATGGTATCTCACTGTCGTTTGATTTGCATTTCCCTTAGAATAAATGATGATGAATGTTTTTTCCTATGCTTTTTGAGACCCCAAAAAATCATTTGTTGACTGAATTGTTTCATTTGTTTTTGTTGAGTTGTATGCACTCATTGTGGATCTTCCATATCAAGGGTATATTGTGCAAATATTTTCTCCCATTCAATGGGGTGTCTTTGTTTTGATTACTGTCTCTTTATGATATATAGTAAAAGCTTTTTTGGTTTGATAGAGTCCCAGCTCTTTATATTCTTCTTTGTTTTCCTTATTTCTGGGACAGTTCTCCCAGGTGTTTCTAAACCTTTTTACCTGTGTTTAATCTATATGTTTTACCTATGTTTCCTTCTATATTTTACGGTTTTAGGTCTTACATCCCAGTTGCTCATCTTTTTTTGAGTTAATTTTTGTGCGTGGTGAGAGGTATCAGTCTAACTTCATTCTTTTGCGTGTGGCAGTACAATTTTCCCAGCACCATTTGTTGATGAGACTTTTCTTGTTCTAGTGTATGTTCTTTGCTCCTTTGCCATGGGTTAATTCCAAAAATGTGTGCTGCTTTGTTCCTGGGCTTTCAGTTCTATTCCATTGATCTGTGCACCTTTTTTTTTTTTGGTTCCGATACCATGTTGTTTTTATTATTATGGCTTTGTAGTATAGTGTGAAGTCTGGAAGTGTAATACTCCCGTTCTCCCCCTTTTTAATCAAGAGAGCTCTGACTTTTCGGAGTCTCTTGTAATTCCATATTAGTTGTTTGTGGTTATTTTAAAGGTCTGTTACACAGCTGATAATGTGTAATTTTCTAATTTTTAAATTTTTAAATTTGTTGTTGAATTGAAATTTTTGTATCCCAATACTCATGAGAAACCATAAGTATTTCTGAGTAGTTTTTCTATCAGGGAAATACTGACAGTGAATGCCAAATGAGGGAGATAGTTGGGGGAGATGTTACTGAAGGTGAGGGTGTGTGTGGCACCCTTACTGACACCCTTGTCTAGTGACAGTTTTTGATAGAATCAAGTGAAAGCACGTGCATTTTATGAGCTTGTACTTCAAATAATGATAGTTTAATGCAGCTTCACAAATGATTTTAGCAATATGTATATGGTGTTCAGAATTAAGAAACTTAAAGGACCTGTAGTTATTAGTGATCCATGTAATGTTTTAGTTGATGGCCTGCTGGTGAGAAGACCTCTGCTTCCCTATTGGTTGGTTTTTCTCAGTTTAACAGACATCTTCCTTGAGATGTTTCTACTTTGAGATCTTTCTACTTTGAATGAATTCTTAATTCCTCAACATTTTTCAGGGCCTTCATGTATTTCAAAGGTAATTTTTGGGAATTTGCTATGTCTAGATAATAAGCACTACTTGATCCATATTAAATGCCTCAGTTCTAGCTAATTTCCAGTAAATCTGTAACTGCTGTTGTCAGTGACTGTCTCTGTTTCCCATGCTGGGAGGAAGGCTGCTCATCGATGGGGTCCCCAGAGCAGCAACTGTGTGGTGATGCGCTTGCAGACTCATGACCAACTTGATTGCTTTTAAGGTTATCTTTTTTGCTGTTTGTAGAGAAGTAATGCAAAAAGAGAAATTGAAAAAACATTAATTTCAGTGTTGGCCTTTTTTTTTTTCCTGGAAAAAAATATAAGCAGCCCACCCAGTAAGGACTATATAATTATTAAATAAATACACAGGTGTCTTCGGAATTCTCTTGCTCAGCTTGGGAGAAAGAAAGTCCCTGAGTGGTGCAGAAATGAAGTGGATGGAAATATAATACAAAGGAGACTAGAGCCAGAGCCACTGATACCCTTCAGGATGCTGCTGCCACCTGGCTTGTCAATGCCTAATGGTGTTCTTTTCCCTCTGACCCTCTTCCTTCCAGGGTTTTTTACAAGTGTGAAATCGGAACTCAGGAATCGATCGTCGGAATATTCGGACATTTCTGATTCAGAAGACTCTGGTCCTGATTGCACTGCACTGGTATGCCTCCGCCCTGGGACCTGCACATCATTTGCTGGAAAGACAGATACTATTTGCCTTCCCCTTGGAGGAAAGGGAGTAACAGCTTTCGTCAGGTCCTGTCTTTCTGGCTTGTGTAGCACAGGGTCTTCCTTGGAATGGTGTACATGGCTGTGTACACATACAGAGACACACACACACACACACACAGACACATCCACACCCTCACATGACTCTTTACATTGGTAAACAGTCTGTCTTCCTTGGAATGGTATGCATGGCTGTGTGTGCATGTGCGCGCACGCACACACACACACACACACACACACCCATGTGACTCTTTACATTGATCAACAGTCTGCCCCATTTTGAAAGGTGGAGGAAGATACCATTCTTGTGTTTCTCAGATTGTATTTCACTCTGCCTCACAGAAACCCTATGCAGTATGTCTTCTTTAGGGATATGTTACTGTAGTTACTAGAGCTTTCCCCATGAAATACAGAAGTAAGTCCATGATAATTAAGTGTCTAACTTCCCCAGAGGTTTGCCATATTTTGGTTAGTTTGCATAGACTTGGGCAGATCACTTGGAAGGTATAGGTTTCCTTCCCTTTACTTCTTTTTTTTTTTTTTTTAATCTCAGAAAAATAATTTTACCACTGAAGAGTCTGAAAGTTCAGGTGATGAAAAGAAGCAAGAAGTAACATCAAACTTTAAGGGGGACTCTAATGTGATGAGGAACTTCCTCCAAAGGAGCCAGAAGCCATCTGGAAGTGAAATTCCACTTAAGAGGTGGGCTTGCTTAGGGGCGTTGTCTCACTACATCGAGGTGGTGGTGGTGGTGGGGTAATGAAAACTTGTTTTTAGATTTAAAATTTGACCCAAAATTTCATTGAGTAAACTCTCGTCTTCTTCAATGATCTGCCCTTCAGGGAATGTCCTACCTCGACAAGCACAGAGGAAGAAGCGATTCAGGGCATGCTGTCAATGGCAGGGTTGCACTATTCTGCGTGTTTGCAGAGGCCGGCGCAAAGCACAGACCGCAGCGGTGACAGGCCCTCTCTTCAGGACCCCAGCAGCTGCCACAGCCCTGGCCGCGAGGCTCAGCCATTGTATCGCTGCGACAAGCCGGTGGAGTGTGGTAAGACGCACACGTTGTCAGTCTCTGAAGAGTAGTACACGGCCCCCAGCTAATAGCGCTGTAACCCCGGTCAGCTACTGTTTACGCACATCCTTAGTTGGAAATGGTGCTACGTGTATCGGCGCCCCCCAGGTCTCATAGCCTTGCCAGGTTACGTGAGGTCCGAGTGTGCGAGCACAGATGTTTTCACTGCCCGATCCCACCACAGCTGCTGCAAGACAGTCTCGGTTCCCTGTCCTGAGTTGCTCAGCGTGGAGGGAATGTCTTCGTGTCTAGGTGATCTGCGGAGCTTGGTGCTCTCCCCCCCCTTTTCCTTTCACGGAGAGAACACGCGTCTCGAGCTGTTTCTGACTGAGGGGATTCTCTCTCCCGCTTGAAAGTGGCAGGAAAAAAGGAAGACGTGGTGGCAGTTATCAGCGATGCCCGCCTCGTGGTTTATTTTCCCTCAAAGTGTGAGGAGAATCAGAAGCTGCGCTCCGTCAGCACTAAGTGCCTTTAGTGCGGAGTGCTCACTCTCCCTCCCTCGTTAAGTGTTGTAGCGGCCCAGGGGATGGACATCCTTCCACTTAGTTCATGAAAATCATTTCTTTGTAACAGCTCATGTGACTTTCACGGTCAAGGAAATAAGACTGAGTGCACTGAACTTACCCGTTCAGTACTTCCCTTGCTTTCATTCAGAGGTGTTGGCATTTGAACCCAAGAGTCTGATCCCAAAATACGTGCCTGCTCCGGTGGCAGACGCCGCCAACACATTGGTGGTAGAAGCTCTCAAATTGCCCGCCTTTCCGTTCTGTCTTTCCCATAATCTCCGTGATCCCTTCCTTGAACAGACCGTTTAAATGAACTGTTGCAGAATTCAGGCAACATGTGCCTTATTCTACATGGGGAAACACACCATTTTCATGGCGGGTAGATTGGATTAGATTTTTCCATCGACAACAGATGGCCATACGATTCCACATTAGAGCTGTCAACATCTGGCACACAGCCCGTCACACAAAGACAGTGTTTGAGAGAAGTAGAAACTTGAACATGGACGACTGTGAGCTGGGGACTGTTTGTTTGTGATCAGGAACACGAGGGTGGTGAAGGCATACGATTTAACACGGAAAGAGCTGACATTCGTTTTTTAGTAAAATAGTAATATCAGTTTGCTTTCAGTTTTAAGCAAACTGTTCTTTAAGATCACTTTGTGTGAAGATAATGTAATGGAAACGTCTCTCTAGGATTCCATGTCAAGACTGAAGATCAAGACTTGAGGAGTTCTTCCTGGATAAAACCATTTGATGCAACTTCCAGATTTAATCTTCAGGTATGTGCACAGTTTGGAGCACTGAAGGGAGATCTAGAATTGTTAACTCTGCTTTTGCTTTCTTTTGTAACTGAACTTAGTTACCAGCTGCTCCCTAGGCTTGAAGAGGAGAACTTGAAGATTTTGGATCCTGCGCTTTCCATGATTATACAAAAAAACTGAACCTAAGTAACTTCTTTAAGAAACCATAAAATAAGGGAAGCAATACAACCATTTGTAGCAGACTCTGGAAAATGACAGCCAGAGACAGGATCAGATTCTCATGTGACGGAGCGGAGTCCACTCCCCCCCCCCCGTATAACCTCTGAGTGATGGAAAATTTAGGGGACTTTCTGCTTTCAGCATTTCTGTTTCTTCTAATTGCTTTAACAACCAGAAGCAAGTCATTTTTTTTTTTTTTGAGGTATGTGATAGTCAAAGGTCAAGTTAGAAGTTCCTTAACTTTTAAAATTCACTTATTCAGTGTAAGATTTTGAATTCATCTTGGGTTCCTTCCACATGACACACACTCCTTGAGTTCAGGATGGGCTAAGTTATAGTCTTCCTCCCTGCTGCTCCCTACCCCACCCCTTTTTAGATAATACAGTGTTTTCTTCTTGACTGAAGTTATGATGCAGCTTCAGGACTTGATCCCGCCAGAGTTACTCAATTTTGAACTAAGAAGACCAGCATGAAGGGTGATCTTCTGTGGCTGCTGTGTCTTAAGAAAAGCACAGTTCTAAGGCCGGGCACGGTGCCTCGTGCCTGTAAGCTTCAGCCCATGAAGTGGCCCGGGGCAAGGGATCGCGGTTCGAGTCCCGCCTGGGGCCCGTAGCGAGACCTAGTTCCAAAAAAATAGCTGGGTGTGGTGGTGCGCGCCTGTAATCCCAGCTACCTGGGAAGCTGAGGCTGGAGACTGCTTGAGTCTGTGGTGCCCCGGGCAACGAGAGCCTGCGGTTCCACAGGCAAAAATAGCGAGACCTAGTCTCAAAAAAAGAAAAGAAAAGCACAATTCTGCATTTTTTTTTTTTTTTTTTGAGACTAGGTCTCGTTGTTTTTGCCTGTGGAACTGCTGGCTCTCGTTGCCTGGGGCACCACAGACTCAAGCAATCCCCAGCTTCACCACACCCAGCTGTATTTTTTTTTTTTTTTGAAACTAGGTCTTGCTACGTGCCCCCGGCAGGACTCGAACTGCGATCCCTGACCCCGGCTGCAGCTTCCTAGGCTGCCGTTTACAGGCACGCGCCACCGTGCTCGGCCTCAGTTCTGCATTCTTTTTCTCCCTGCTCTTTACTTGCTCATTGGTAGAGAGGATGAAGATCTTTCAAGGGCCCTTGAAAGTTCAGCCTCCTTTTTTCCCTTTTTCTTTAGGACCTAAGTAGAGGCCAGAAATACATCAAAAAGGAAGGTTCATCAGAAATCACTCAGAAGGTCCACAGTAGGAACTCTGCGGACAGCAGTGGCTCTGGCCCTCCAAACGGAAAGTGTGTGCAGAACCCAGGCTTGGGTACAGGGGCATGCCAGATGGGTGGTGACGGCGGGAGCCCGGAAAGGCTGGTTGGCGAGACTTCCTTCTCAGTGCCTCTTCACCCCACCAAGAGACCTGCATCAAACCCACCGCCTATCAGCAACCAGGCAACAAAAGGTGATGTGCACACAGCTGTCGATTAAGTGTATTTCTGAGTGTGTAAGGTGGTGACACTGGTAGTTGAGATAAGCATAGGCTCTGCGCTGAAGTTGTTCACAGCCTGATGTGTTGTGGACAGTGTGGTGACGGCATGTGTCCAGGTCACTGTGGAGGCAGAGTTCAAGGACCCCCCCCCACCCTCAGTCTACCCTGAGGCTCTGCTGGGGCCTTCCAGGGGAGGTGCTAGATCCTGACAGGGATAATAATAGGCAGGCTCAGGGAAGGCACAGGAGATGCTGACCCGGGATAGCCAGGTGAGCGGCAGTCCACGGGGTACCTGTGAACTGTCAGCATTGTTGCTGAAGCACGGGGCGGGTGCAGCATCTGGTGAGCGCTCAGGCTCAGGAGAGGGGGGCGGGGCGCCGGTGGGAGGACCTTGCCAATCTCTCAGAGAGGTTGGCCTTTATCCCTCCAGCGACAGGAAGGGGAAGTCTTAGGCAGTAGGTGACCACCAGTGTGCTGGGACCCAGAATGCCTGGAAGCCTTGCTCACCAGGGAGCCCTCCCTGGAAGTCTCCCAGGGCTGCCTGTCAAGTGTGCTGTTTATTATTCACACCATTGTTGATGTTTTATAGGTAAACGTCCGAAAAAAGGAATGGCAACGGCCAAACAGCGCCTTGGCAAGATCCTTAAGTTGAACAGAAATGGTCACGCACGTTTCTTTGTGTGATGGAGCTGCTGTGGTGGCATCTCTTCCCTTTGGAGACCAGTCTTGGGGGTGCAGGAGCCTGGAGCCCCTTGTGCCCCCCCCCCCCCCCCCGGAAGCAGTTTGCATGTACAGTAGGGAACACTGCCCGAAGAACAAAATGAACTGATGCTGCATTTTCACTGTGCCACACCCACTCAGCAATAACCGTTTGGGACCTGGTGGGAGAGGACGAAGGAGGGTAGAACCTTAAAAGGAGACCTTGAACTGGAAAGGGTCTCTTGTCAGGGCTTGAATTTCATTTTGTTGTTGGTAGTGTCTTGATTTACTTTCAGTGGTAGGGTAGAGAGTTATCAATAATTTATTTAACAGATTTTTTTTTTAAAAGTTAACAGCTTTTAAATTCTTTCTTTTTTAAAGCTATTTATTTGGAAGATTTCTGGAGAAATATCTCACTAATTTAGATTTAAGAATGTGAAGGTTTTTTAAATTATTTTTGATAGTGTGTGTGTTACATGTGGGGAAGAGCCACGGTAACAGTAACTAGTCTGGACTCTTAAATTTGATATTCAGGTTAAAGTCTTAAACAGGGATTTGATGCATTAATTATTTTAAATTAAGATGTATATGAAAATCATTTTATTTTATATATTTCATGTGTTTTTTATAAGCTATTCGCTTCGCTTTTGCTACCATCCACGGTGCATACTGTTATCCAGGTTGATTACCTTAGACCCCACCTCCCCACTACCCTCCCCATCTTTCCTTGATGATATTACAAAATCTTCTCTTTGCAGGGAAACGCTTTCATAGCCAATGTCACGAACTACAGAAATGACTCTCCATTTCTCATTTCATTTGACACGGCCATTTCCTTCTGATCTGAAAGTAGGCTTCTTGCATTTTCATTTGTGCTGGTGATATCTGGGTTCCAAAGAGAACAGCTTTAATACCTTTTTCCTACTTGCAGGAAAAGTATTATAAGTTTGGTTAAATTGTCATATTTGTAGTTTTTCAAATACATTTGTAATTACAGAGGGCCTTCTTCGTACTGCTGGTGTTGGAGGGCACGGCTGATACCTGCCACAGAGGTTATATTTTATGATGCTTTTTTTCTGTGATTTATTGGAAAATATGATTTGACGTAGTATATTCAAATCTGCATAATAAGCCGTAATATAATAAGACTATACTATATTAAGTTGTATAGAAGCAAGCATGTTGGATTAGATTTGGGTGTGTGTGTGTGCGCGTGTGTGTGCCACGTGTGTTTAGTTTTTCATTTCTTAATCTTCTAAAGAATTATTTAAGATATGAATTTGGAGTAAAATGGGTGCTTCTTGCGGTTTCTTCCCTCTGTCCTGACTTAACCAGTACATACTGAAGTTACGTATCTGGTTGAGCTTTAAGGAATCATTTATCTCCTTTATGTACATTTTTAACTAAATGCCAATTTTCAGTTGCTCCTTATAGCATCTATTTTCCTTCCTCCCCCCACCCCCTTAGCATAAAAATAAGTGATTTCTGGAAGTAGGATGGAGATATTCCCAATTCTGATAAGACATTTTTTAAAAACAAGGCCCTATAAAGAAAATATAGACAAATAGGATGAATTTATTTTTATGGTGAAGAAATATGACCATGTTACAAATTTGTCTTTTTTTCTTCCCCCTCGGCAAGGTAGCAGGACTTTCTCTTTCATTTTTAGTGTCATTTGAAGAATGGGAACATAGCTAGGTCATTACCTTTCATGGTTGCATTCAGATGTGTATTTTCAAAGAGAAATATTTCTTCCTTGGTCTCTATCCCAAATATTCCATGGAATAAATAGGAAATAATAGCTTATGGATTAGCTTTCTTTGTCCCAGCGACTCAGCACTCAGCTAAAATCCGCATCTTACCTGGGTGTCAGGGAAAATTTTATGGAAATACTAAATGTCTATAAATGGCTACTTAAACTCTGTCTAACTATTGAAGATGGTACAGTCATTGACTGCTCATCAGATCTCAAGATATTGAAAATTTGGGTTTGACTGCTTTTTCCCCACACAATATATTTCTACGATATTTTGTTTCTTGCAGACACCGGTTTAGTGTTATATAATAATATATTTTTTGTTTTGGTTAAAGAACTATGAATTATTAAAAAGAATTATAATCTCCTTTTCCAGCTACATCATGATCTGCGTTCTTTTGTTTTCTTTACATTTTTCACAGCTCTTAAGTTTTTTTGTTTTCTTTACATTTTTCACAGCTCTTAAGTTTTCTCCCCTTTAGCTCTAAAAGTCTAAATTAAAAAATTTATATTCATGAATTAAAATGAATTAAATTAAATGAAATTAAAATGTGTTCTTAGGCCAGTAAGGGTTAATTTTAATTAGCCAGTTTGTAGAACTTTGAAGCGAAGGTACTGTGGATTCTCTTTTAGCCCATTAACTGGTTAGGTTAATAAAAACATTTAGAAAGGTAATTTAACCACTAAAATAGAATACATGTATCTCTTTTGAATTGATGAAAATTCAGCTACTGATCCTGCTCAAACCTCTCGTAAAGTTACATTTCTTCTTATCCCACAGAAGTGACTGAACTTCAAGGTAAATGCAGGCGGTCAGCCCTATCTGGAAGTCAGCCATGCTCCTCTTTCCCTCAGTCCCATTCAGGCAGCACTGCCTTCTAGACAGAGAGACTCAGAAAGGAAGACGGTGGCACAGGCGCTCAGTGAGGGGCCGGCCAACACGATGTGTGACACGGTTATGACTGAATAGATGAATTTTAGTTGTAGTCGTACGCGGCCGTCTTCCCACATCAGTCCAAAGAAAGGACTCCTAACGGGTCCGCAGTGCTGCACTCCATAACGTCAGGCTGTGGTGCCCTCGGCACCCGCGAACGCGGCAGGCCGTCAGGTCAGCGGCCTGCAGCGGGTCAGCATCCTGAATTTCGTAAATATCAGGTCATTTTTGAAGTCTAAAAATTAAAACTTCTGACCAAAATCATCTTACTACCAACACAGAGAAAACTACCCCATCTTTATTGCCACTTAAATACTGAGCTTGACTCCTATTTTTAATAGTCCTAACTATTGCCTTTTTAATGAGCGCTACTGCATTGATTGATAAGCAGTTAGCACCTACTGTGCACTCAAGCACGACGACTTAGTTCTGTGAGGAAATACAGAGCGGAAGTTGTAGTCTCTGCCCTGACAGTGTCTACTCCAGGAAAGAAGCAGTATTATCTTCACCTCCACATTCATAAAGAAAACTGTAACTTTATTTGTTTCAGCGTACTACACAACCATAGAAGTGGAAGTAAAAAGAAGAACTTTTTAATTTTTCAAGTTTTAAAAACATTTTTAAAGGGGTGTTGTTTACTAGGGAAGGGAGCCGGAGACCTGGGTCTTGTACCTGGGTCTTGTGACCTGGAAAAAGTCGCATATGCTTCTGAGTCTTAGTTTTCGCATTTATAAATTTGGATTGATGTGAGGTTAAGAAAATAGGAAACACTCCTTCATTTACTAACACTTCGTTCTCATAGAGACTCTAGCATTGCTCAAGTTAAAACTGATGATGAATGCACGTCTATATGCATTGTTAAATGAAAACTATTACACATAAAATACTTCATATCAAATATATGCCCAGTGCATACTGCCTCAGAACTCTCAAGACCCTCATAATGGTGCTGAGTTAAAGTCAGAACCAGCCTTTGAGTGCAAGAGAAAGAAGTGAGATGATTGATGGATAAGAGTGAGACTGCTTACCCCCAGTAGGGAAATGTTTGTCCTCAAGTAATCATTAAGGTGATCTTCGGTCATTAGAAGCTAGGAATTAGGATAACACTGCCCCCCACAGATGCTTTGTACACTTAAAGTGCAAGATAAAGAGAAACAAAGTCATGGAATTTAAATAACCTAGAATTTAAATACCCATTGACCTGAGTGGGAATGAGAAAGATACTCAGAAAGATGGGACTCAACCAAGAAAGAGAGCACAGGGCTGGCTACCACACACGTGAGCAGAGAGAGAGAGGGAGGGAGGGAGAGAAGTAACTGTTAGAGTAGAAACATTTTGTGATTCCACATTAAAAGACCAAGATAATATGAATCTGATATAAAGCTGACATTTATAAAAATCACTTTTCCCATTAAATACTATACAAGAGAAGCTAAAGATGACTGGTCCTGTTAACCTTCATCTACAGTGATCTCGAGAACCTTAGCGTAAGATCTTCACGGGAGAAAAGAACATCAGTGGTTAAAGAGACAGAACCCCCAGCAGGGCAGTGACTCCCCCTGAGTCGCAGCCACTGGAGACCCCTGTCACCTCCCTGAGCCAGCCCCTGGTCTGGGCACCGCTTCGCTCTGGAAGTGCTTGCTCTCAGCTGCCAGGGGGAAGAGGACAAGCGGTAGATGCACTGTCTGGCGCTTGAACGCAGACCATACTGCTGTGGCCTTACCAAAAACCCTTATTTCAGTTTGCTTTTCCGTGAACACACCATCAGACAGTTGATCCTCCTCACCTATGTAAAAGTTCAGATTAAGGTCATGAAGACGCAAATGTCTACTTCCAAAGCAGTTAGCTTATTGTGGAGGGCTCTGGTCGTATCCCTACCAGACCCATCAGGTGTCCTAGAACTTCATCTTCACACAGGCGACTTTCAGTTTTTGTTGTTACGAGAAGTCATTTGAGACGATTCATTGATTCTTCCAACGAGTTTATCTGCTCTGCACTATTTCACTCAGAAACCCCGGCTACCACGTAGCCCTGGACCTCCAAGTAGTTTACCTATGCAAGACCTGCGCTGTCCTGAATTCACGTTTCTTTCTGAAAGCAACCCGGGATGGGACTTAGTCCTACAGCTAAACTTTGCCTCCACCCAGTTTTATTTTGCCCATCCCCTTTTCCAAATATCAACCAAGATGTTTCACCAAAACAAAAATCGTAAGTGCTGGAATAAAATACTTTGCAGGAATAAAATAATACAGCCATACCCTTACAGCTTTGGTTTGTAACCGTTAGCCAGATTTAAATATACTGTATAAAGAGGAGTTGGTTGTTTGCCTCGAATCATTTCTTCCCTCAAAGATGCCTAAGTCACCTTTTATTTTCACAAAGCATACATAGAACTTCCACATTCTCGTCAGGGACCTGAGGTGTAACTTGCTAAGTGAACCCCAAGGTTATTTTATCTTGCAAAAGAAACCTAAACCAAACGAAGGGCCTTACATTGATTGTTAGACTGAATCAAAAGCTGTAACCTCAGTTTCTCCAAAAACAGCTTCTGACTGCAAAAGCAAGTCACACAGTTGTTAGGTAGGAAATAGCACTGATTGGGAAATGCCCGTGCAGCTCTGTGGGCTGTATTTCCTTCGGAAAAGACTTTTCTACTTTTAATAGAAATTAAGCCATAACAGTTTCATGCTGTGGAGAGAGGGTGAAAGGTTCATTTTAAGAGATTATATAATACGAATTTTCACATTTACTGTGAAACGTCTGACTTTGCCAGTGCTTCAGCAGGTGGTTTTTTATTTTTTGGATGGGGGGAGAGTAGAGGGTGGTGATGGGGCGGGGTAGTATCGGTTTTAGGGGTTTTAATCTGTGAACTTTGAGAAGGGGACAGTCGTTGGCAACAGTATTTACTAGTTTTGTAGTGAGGTTTTGCTAGCCTGACTGACTTTCCTGAACTGATTGTCATGCCCGTGGCCCATGGCGGCCGCTCTCCTTTCTTGTTGGGGTGTCTGCGGAGTAGTGTCTCGTCTATTTGTGTAGGCAGTCAGGTGCATGCACACAGCTGTGTCCTCGGGGACGAAAGCACGCTGTGTGCCCTCGGCGTGGGGTGTGGCTGGGAAGTGGGATGCTGAAGCTTTAAGAGCATTTCTTTCGATTCCTAACAGTATTTCCCATCTTTTGCCTGCAGGCAGGGAAAGTGTACAGTATTTATTTTGTTTCTGTTTTAAATCTGTAAGTCATTAAGTAGCTTATGTTGGTTACTCTAGGGGAGGACAAGTGACTTGTTTAAAGCTGTATTTGGTATTTCTTACTTTCCAGTTCCTGTATTTTAAAATAATGAAATTAAAATTGTATTACTTCTGTTTTGGTTTTTTTTTTTTAGCATTCAGTGTATTCTTGGCTCATTTTGTTTGAAAGTACAAATGTTGAAAGTTGTATAAAATGTGTCTCTGAAAGAAAAAAAAATCTGAATTCTATATCCAGTTCTGACTTTCGGTTCCCTTTTTCTGCTTTATTGAATCACGGGAGAATTCTTTGAGTGGGGAGACTGTGACGTTTACACTGTCTGGAGATTTAACGGTGAAAATTCACGTGCCTGGTTATTTGAACTCGGGCAAGCAAGTGCTGGGAAGTGGGAAGGACCGAAGGGGGGCCGGCGAGACGGAGGGGGCCCTCGCTTTGCTGCCCGAGGAAGTGCTGCTGCAGGTGCACGTGTGTCCCTGGGCCCCTGCAGGCCTGGAGGTGGGAGTGTAAGCGTCCCATCCAAAACAGGGCCTCTGAGGGTGGAGAGCCAGGTGGGGGTGGCCTGCTCTGCGACGTGAGACCTGGCCTGCAGTGGATGAGAGGAACTGGGGGGGTGCGCCTGAGCAGAACAGCAGGAAGTGGGCAGGCCTCGAAGTGGAGCTGCAGCTCAGGTCTGTGGAAGCCAGGAGGAACAAGGGTGCCTCCCTGTTTGGAGAGAGATGCGCACGCACGCGCCCATGCCCACTCTCCCTGCCCCCAAGGAACAGGCTAGCAGGTGGGGTTGCACAGCCTCGGGCACTGGCGAGAGTGTCCCCGGCCTTCGTCCAGCTGATGGTTCCTAAATCTGAACAAATCTGCTCTTGTGTACGATCTGGCATGTTGGGCAGATGGGATGGGTGCGGGGACCTGCCCTCCTGCCCACACCCCTCCCGCCCAACCGGGCAAAGCAGGGGCTGCTCTGCAGCCAGGGCTCTGGACAGAAGCCTCCTTATCTGACTAACGGAGCGCTTACCTGTGCACAGGCAGTTGGGGTTCTTCCTCCACGAGGTGAGCCCGAGACCAGCGGTAGGAGACAGGTGTAGCCTCACACTGCTGATGAGCAGAGGAGGTTTTAAAGCCTAACGCTAGAGGCCATGTGACTTGGGGAGACTTTTTCTCCAATTACCTTTAATTACAGGCTTTCAGCTAATAGAATGGGGTCATGGTCTTCGGAGTGGTTGTATTCTAAAAACGTCTTCGTGGCCATCTGTTTGGATTAAAAGCACATCCATTTGGGGCCGGGCACGGTGGCTCGTGCCTGTAAGCTTCAGCCTATGAAGCGGCCGGGGCTAGGGATCGCGGTTCGAGTCCCTCCTGGGGCCCGTAGCGAGACCTAGTTCCAAAAAAATAGCTGGGTGTGGTGGTGCGCGCCTGTAATCCCAGCTACCTGGGAAGCTGAGGCTGGGGATTGCTTGAGTCTGTGGTACCCTGGGCAACGAGAGCCTGCGGTTCCACGGGCAAAAATAGTGAGACCTAGTCTCAAAAAAAAAAAAAAAAAACGCATTTATTTGGATTAAAAAAGCTTCCGAGCACCTCATTGTTGTGTCTGGCTTCCCAGGAGCTGGCAGCCTTGAAAGGCGGCTGTTTATCTTCTAGGATCCTCCCTCCCAGGGACGAACAGACCCCAGACACAGAGGGAAGCCTGAGGCCCAGGGCATGGGCAGATACTTGGTGCACCCCCTCCGGACCTGGGGCTCCTGCCCTCGCCTCCCACACTGCAGCGGCCTGGCCTCTGCCTCGGCTCTGGTTGGTGGGTCAGCCCCGGAAGGAGGGAGAAGAAAGGCCTGCCTGCCCCTCTCTAATGCTGACTCCCTGCCTTTCAGAGCCTTGCCCGGCCCTCCTCCCCCTTCTGCCGGAACCCCTTACCAGCTGCGTCCGTTCTGCCTTTCCGTGGCCTGCTCTTCCACCCACCTCAAAAACAGCCTTTCACTTTGTGAAGTGCCAATTCTGGAATTTAAAATCCATGTGCCCCTTCCTGCTAGTTAGGAAAAAGAGAAGAGCCCTGCAAAGGAGATACTTGTGTAGGTCCTGTACCTTTTCAAAGGGCAAACATAACCCGGGGAAAAAGATTCCTCTTAATCAGAAACAGCACCTGAGCCACCCCTCAGCAGTTACTCTAAAACTGCCCCACCTGCCTGGCGCCCCATGTCCCGCATGCCCAGTGCCACCCCCTCACCTCCCACCCCCATCATTGACTCGAAATCCCCACCTTCGGTCCATAAAGGGCCTCAACACTCAACGGTGTTCAGTGGGCCAGGCCAGACTACTGGGTGCTGTTCTTTGGCTCCCTGTTCCAACTAGGGGCTCACAGAGCCTGCCAGCTCCTCACCTGCCTTCGGCTCTTCTCCTGATTGCCCACACCCATCACAGCCTCCATCTGCTCTCATTGAAGACTTCAAGACCAGCATCCTTCACACGGGATGTCAGGGGAGATTCGCAAGAAAAGGTAGAACACCAACGACGCCAACAGGACAGAAGACTGGAGACAGGCCTTCCAGGACCGGTGGTCCCCTTCCCAAAGGCATCAGGACCCGGCTCCATCCTGTCCCGTTGGCCTGCTACACTTGGTATATGGCTTCCGCCTCGCCACCCCAGATGAGGCTCTTCCACCAGCAGAGGGAAGAAAGGATGAATATGTAACCACTTTCCCCCCTATAATTTCTGTATTCTTAAGGGGTCTAAAGCCAGGTGTTTGGCAGCCACAAGAACTTAGCCATCTGAAGTCTGGGTGACCCCAGACCAGAGAGTTAATCACTGTCAACTGAGCCTCAGTTTTGGGTTTTTTTTTTTGGTTTTTTTTCTTTTTTTTAGACTAGGTCTCGTTATTTTCGCTTGTAGAACTGCAGGCTCACGTTGCCCGGGGTACCACAGATTCAAGCAACCCCCTACCTCAACTTCCCAGGTAGCTGGGATTACAGGCGCACACCACCATGCCCAGCTATATTTTTTTGGAACTAGGTCTCACTATGTGCTCCCGGCAGGACTTGAAATGTGATCCCTGGCCCCGGCCGCGGCTTCCTAGACTGCCATTTACAGGTATGCGCCACCATGCCCGGCCCGAGCCTCATTTTTTACAGCTCTAAAATGGGTATATGAGTAGCTTCAACTTCCTGTGCTCTTTATGAAAAGTAGATGGACTAAACCATGTATGAAAAGTAGATGTAAAACCTTTGGCATCGTGCTTGGCACATGTGCTCAATAAATGAACTGGCAATTTTGTTCTCTTCTTCAGCTCTGTCTCTCTTATTCACATCAGAATAACCTTGAAGACAGGAAGCAAAGGGATAGTAACTGGACCTCCCACTGGCACACAGTGGGTACTGACTGGGAATGGCCTACTCTTGGTATCCGTCTCTGGGGTTTCAGTCTCCTGCGCTGGATCTGCTCTGGGCTGAAGTTGGTCTAAGGAAAGTTATCACTCTCCCACGTGCCTCTGAGTTCTGATGCTTCTGTGGATCAACATACACTCCATGTCAGATCTCTCCCTAGGTGGCCAGGACGCTGTGCTCTAGAAGTGGCCCAGCCCACACTGACCTCTGCAGAGGGAGGAGTGTGGCAGGAAGGCCACGTTGCCCTTTGACCACAGCACCACATGCCAACTGATAAGTATCACCAAGGCTTGGGAAGCTGAACTAAGCACTCCCCATCAGCCCTTCTTTAGGATTTTCCCTCACAGCCGGAGGGGAATGAGCCTTCAGGACACCCACTCTTCTGTCCTTATTTCTGTGTGAAGACCCTCTTCATTCACTTTCTCCTAGAGGGGAGAACTCTTCTGTATGTCACCTGCTGGGAAATACCTCCAAGTGTGTGAAAGGACTCTACAAACGACTATGTCAAGTTTGGGAGAGCAACAAGTGCGGTGAGGCATCCCGAGCTAGCAAGAGAGAGGAGGAGCCACTACCAGCCTTGAAGCATCTAGAGCTTCCTAGAGTGCAGAGGAAGGGCTGGAGGGAGAGGCCCTTCCATAGGTGCTGTGGCCTTTAGGGTGTGAGCCAATGCACAGTGCCAGCCTCACTCGCCTCTCACTGGACTTTCACCAACCCTCCCCTGGACGGCTCCTGCTGACAGCTGGACACCAGGAAGCCACCTGTAGGGCTCAGCCTTTGGAAACCCAGAGCAGAGTGGGAGAGTGGAAAGTGGAGCTGGGTAAAAAGACTCTTCTCGATGGCCGGGCATGGTGGCTGGTGCCTGTAAGCTTCAGCCTATGAAGCAACCAGGGCTAGGGATCGTGGTTCGAGTCCCGTCTGGGGCCTGTAGCGAGACCTAGTTCCAAAAAAAAAAAAAAAATTAGCTGGGCATGGTGGCACGCGCCTGTAATCCCAGCTACCTGGGAAGCTGAGGTTGGGGATTGCTTGAGTCTGTGGTACCTCTCGGGCAACGAGAGCCTGCGGTTCCACAGGCAAAAATAGCGAGCCCTAGTCTCAAAAAAAAAAAAAAGACTTCTCGAAAGATGAGATACAAACGGCCAACAAGCATATGAAAAAATGCTCCACATCACCCATAAGGGAAATGCAAATCCAAGCCACAATGAGATACCATCTCACATGAGTAAGTGTGGCCCCTATCAAAAAAATGGGCAACAACAGATCCTGGTGTGGATGTGGAGAGAAAGGAACACTCTTCCACTGCTGGTGGGAGTGCGAACTGGTGCAGCCACTATGGAAGGCTGCGTGGAGGACCCTCAAGCTACTGAAAATGAAATAACCATTTGATCCAGGGATCCCACTTCCAGGAATCTACCCAAAGGTTACAAAAACACTAATTCAAAAGGACACCTGTGCTCGGATGTTTTTTGCAGCGCTATTTGCAATAGTCAGGATATGGAAACAACCCAAATGCTCGAGACACACGAAGGAGGGTTAGTTAACATGGGGGAGGGGTGGGTACAAGAGATTAAGGTGGTTCACGGGGGATAAGGTGGTGGGAGATGTCCAGTTCCATTCCTCTGCTCATCGAAATTTCCACACCCACCTTTTAGGAAAACCAACCCCTTCTAGCAAGGACTGATGCCACCCTAGGATACGTCAGTTGGCCTCAGTCATCACCTGCAATGATTCTTCCAAAGTCTGAGCACTCAGTCACACTGGGGGGTGGACACCTTGAGGGTGGACCTTGCCAGTCCGTCAGATCAGGAAGACCCTGCCAGCGGAAGATGAGGGTGACCTATTGTCTATGGTTCGCTGGGCTAGCTGCTGTGACCAGTACCTCAGACTGGGTGGCTGGACAACGGACATTTTATGTTCACGGATTCTCAAGGCCAGAAATTCAAGGTCAAGACATGGTCAGGCTGGTTCCTTCTGAGCCACGAAGGAAGGCTCCGTCCCAGGCCTCTCTCCTGGTGTGCCTTCACCTCATCTTCCCGTTGTGTGTCTACAGTTCGGAGTCTTCTCCTTAGAGAGGCCGTCCTGTTGGATTCAGACCCACCCTTACTGCGTTCATTTTATTTGACTTACCTCTTTATGGACCCTGTCTGCAGATACAGCTCCTCTCTGAATTTCTAGGGCTTTAATATATAAATAAGGGGGCACAAGTGAGCCCTAGTATTCTTGGAGCAAATCGTACCTACACAATTGCAGAGAGTAAAGCTGGTAAGTCCATGTTTCAAAGGAGAACACTTTTCTTACACCCACACTGCCTGCTTAGAGCCCCTGCCACAGC
>PVHY01006510.1:26070-73912 GCA_004024945.1 Uropsilus gracilis | reverse complement strand
TTCCAAGATATATGGAAATATAACTCTATGCCAATAGGAAATCAACAATAATAGACCATCAAATGGCACAAATAGAAAGGGATGCCTAAACACCTATCATAAATATGTTCCAGACCAGTAAGATTGATGAAAATGTGAATATGATATGGAAAAAAACTGAATTTCTAGCAACTATAAGTGAAATATATAATAAAAACACAGATTAGAGGGAATTGATATTATCCTGCAAGCTGCTGAAGAAGATTCAATGAATTTGAAGAGATGGCAAATGAAACCAACCAATATGAACACAGGATAAAGTAACTGACAGAATTAAATAAATACAAGAAATTAGTGATAGGTGAGGCAGTGTAAAGCTATCAAAGAAATATGTTTTTTTTTTTATTTAATTTCTGGAAAGAAAGAGTTCAGAGAAAATTAATTGACACAGTAATGGCTATTTTTTTCAAATTTTATGAACATTTAGAATTCACTGAACTAAAAACATCAATCAAAAACAAACAGAATAACAGAAAAAAATCAAATTGTTGAAGACATACAAAAAATGGCACATTACAAAATCTTTCAGGGGGAAAAAAAGAACATTAATTAAAAAGGAACAGAGAGTATTTCTTAACCAGACTTTCCCTTGAAAATAATGTGAGCTAGAAGCCAATGAAGCAATATCTTCAAATGCTATAAGAAATAAAATGATCTACAGAGAGTTCTATACTCAGGAAAAAATATTTCAAAAATAAAAGTAAAATAGTTTTCAGACAAATAAAACTAAGAAAATATATCAACAGCAAACTTACAACACAAAAATATGAGACAGAAGTTTTTCAGGCTAAAGAAAAGTAATGTTAGATATAAATTTGCCTTTACTTAAAGGAGTGGAGGAATAATATATGAATAACTATAAAAAAAGAACATTTCTCATAAATTTGAATATATTTGTAAGGCAGTTGATGGCTTAAACAAAATCATAGCAATGTGGAATGGAGCTTAAACCATGTATTTAAAAACTGACCATATGAAAGCTTGCTGTTTTAAGTTTCTTGACTACATATGAAGTAGAATAATTTTATTTGAAAGTAGATTGCAATGTGTGAGAGGTGAATGTTGTAAATATTGAAGCAAAAATGTTATAGCAAATGTGATAATACTGTAGAGAGAGAATGAAACAATAAAGAAAATAGTAGAAATGAAAATAGTAGAAATGAAAAAGTAGGAAACAGAATAACCAGTACTGATGAAATCATATATTTTTAAATACTAGCAAAATTGAAAAAATTAGTCAGAATATTAAAGAAAATATTAGTCAGAATAAAGAAAATAAGGATAACACAAATAATCAAAATCAGAAATGTGACAGAACTTCAGTACAGATCCTAAAATATTATGAATAACTTTAAGGAAAAAGTAAATGACATTGAAGATGTATAAAAACTCTCTAAAAGACAAAACTACTGAAGAAATAAAGTAGTCTTATTTTTATTTTGGAAGTTGAAGCAGTAGACTAAAAATCCTGCAAAGAAAACAACCCAGATAACTATGTTGATGAATTTTATTCAATATTTAAATAAAAATACCAATTTTACTTTAATTATCCCTGAACATAGAAGGCAAAATATTCCTTCCTTGACTTTGTAAAACAGTATTATGTCAATTTCAAACCCAAACAAAGATATTACAATAAGAGAACCTACGAACCAGTATTCCTCATGGACACAGACGCAGATATCCCTGACATACTTTTAGCAAATCACAGTCATGAGAATATGCTTAATGACATATTGCAGCATGTCCCAGAAATGCAAAGTTGGTTTAGTTTTTGAAAGTCAAATGTTATCCTTTTTGTGAACAATTGAAAGTGATGTGATTGCTTCAAGGAAAAGTATTTAAAAGATCAATACCCATTCACAACAATAATTCTCAGTGAACTTAGATAGAAGAAAATGTCTTTAATTTTATATAAGACATATATTGTAAAACCTACAAGTAATATCAAAATTAATGGTGAAAATAGAACAATTTTTTTCTCTAGATAGAGACTGAGACAAGGATACCCTACTTAACATTCTCAGTCAACATTATCCTGGAGATTTTATTAATTAATTAACTAAATAATTTAATTTTTTTTATTTAAAGATATATTTCACATCTTTGTATTCTCCAGGGACCACCCACTACCTTCCCTCCCTGACCACTCCCTCCCTTCTCCTCCCACCACCAGTTGTATACTTTAGTTTGGTTGTTAGCTTGTTCTGACTTTTCCTTCTGACCTTTTGCTCATTTTTTCCTATATCCCATATATAGTGAGACCATTTGGTTTCTGTCTTTTTCCTTATGACTTGTTTACACTAATATGATTTTTTCTACAAGTCCATAGTAATGAAAACAGCATAGTACTGGTACAAAAACAGATAATCAGACCAAGGGAATAGCATTGCATGCCCTGAAATAAAACCACACATATATAGTCAACCAATCTTTGACAAAGGAGTGAAAAGCTGACACTGGAAAAAGGACAGCCTCTTCAATAAATGGATCTGGAAAAACTGGAACAAGACATGCAAAAAATGAACCCTCTCATCGGGCACAAAAACCAACTTAAAATGTATAAAAGACTTGCATGTAAGTCCTGGAGATTTTAAAGCATGGTGGGGGGAAAAGACATACACATCAAAAAAGGAAAAAATAAAACTTTGTCAATGATACAACTGAGTAGTAAGTATATAGATGCCAATAAATCTACCAGAAAGCAACAATGATTAGTGATTTTTAACAACTTTGTGAGATACAAGGTCAACATGCAAAATAAATGATAAACATATAAATAATAATTCAGTGATGTCATTGTATTAGTCACAAGTTTTGGTCTCATAATAATGTTAAATTGCTATAAGTTTCTATCACTTTCCCTTAATTTTTGTCTTTACTCAGTACAAAAAGTTCAATGATTAACATCAGTCTACAGACAACTGTCCAAATAACAATGATCTTTTTTATTAGTTGAAAGAAAAAAGAATTTCTTTAGATAGTGTACTAAACAAAACAGTCCCCCAAATGAGCAAGGCTCAATTTTAGGGTAGGTTCCCCAGTAAGATATATGAGATCAGAAATACTTATAATGATATTTTGACACTATGTTTATAGTCATAAATAGAAATTATTTGTATCTGAAGAATGGGGGAATGTGAAAGGCAGATTTGTGCTAACAAGGGAGGTTTTCATAGAGATGTATTTGAACTCACCTCAGAGAGGTAACATAACAACTCAAACATAACAATGATGATAGTAGTGAAAGCTTGATGTCCTGTATTTGTCATTTTTCAGAACATAAATTTCTACAAAATTCCTAGGATTTGATGGGTAAACACTGACCTTAATGCTCTCCTTTCTAATGTTCTCCCAATACTTCAGACTAACTCATATCTCTGATTCCCAAATAGACATAGAGTCATAGCTAAAATTAAAAAAAATAATGCTTATGTACATATGTGACCTCTGTTTCAGAGTTATAGGATATAAGAAATGAAAAAAAAAATCCCTATACAGAAGATAGTATCAAACATTGCTAATATGACAATGAGATAAAAGAATTTTTCTGGGTCATTTAGTTTCAGCTCCAATAATAAATCCAGCACTCTTTCCATTATGTCATAGTGCCTCCCCAGGTGTAAAAGAAAAAAAAAAAAAGTGAAACATCAATTGTAGTTGCTGTCACTGAACATAATTAATAAGCCCAACAGAAAAATCTGTGTAACAGAGTGACAACTTTAATTAGACATACAGGCATGTCTGGACATAAATGAAGGCCAAGTCCCACTGGTATTTATTTACAGGAGTGTGGAAGAGGCCTCCTGGGAAAGAATTTGACCAAAGAGAAGCTTTGGGAAGGGCTTGGGAAACCTGTTCAAATATATTTAGCCATCGTTGAAAGGAGTAGGTAAAGTTGAAAATAGTAGACTGTCACAAAAACAATTCATTTATTTTTTACTAGACACTCATCCAGGAAAAGTAAAAGCTACAAAATGAATTTCAATAAAATATAAATTTTACAGTATTGACCAGTATTGATAGTTGCCATGGAAAATGAATAGTAATGGGGACCACATTCACAACTGATTTCTTGGTTCTGTCAGCATCCAGGGTTGCCTATATTTTTTGTATAAATACTAGAATACAAAGACCCCTTTTCCATATCCAACCAGCAAATAGATTCTCAAGCATATAAAATAAAAGAGTAATTATAGACATCTTCAGTCACACATGTAACTAGCATGCCTTTGTTTTCAGAAAATTAAAGCCAAATATAAGGCAAATGGATTTTTAATAATGAACCTCTGGAAATCCCACAATCTCAGAGCTCTTCCTATCTCCACTCTCCTCTATGCAGACCTGGAGCAAATTTCTGGCACTTTTCAGTTGATCCCCTTTTGCTTATCTCTGGGCTTCAAAAGTTTATACATTGAGCATTGACCTCAATGTCTTTTTTTTTTTTTGCATAATCAGTGAACTAGTTTAATGATTTTAAATCCAAGTATTTATAAGTCTTTAGAACAGTAACATATGTCTGAGGTAAATGGTATATGTGCCTTTATTTCTTCTCTCTACTGGAATCCCCTAAGTCATAAATCTACAGACACAAAGCTGATGAATGATAATATCAGAAAAATAGAAGTCAATTATTTGCTGGAAGATGGAAATTAGTGATTGAGTGACAACTGTCTTCACTCAGTAGGAAAAGCAGGATCCTGTGTGACTACAAAGAGGTCACAAGGAACCTTTGAACCCAAGCAGAGCTTGGGAATGGGAGGCCTCAGCTATTTCTGATAACCATGGTGGGAATGAGAATGACACAGGAGAAATACCTGAAAGCTGAGAAGTATGAAATTTGTCTTACAAATATTCTTTTCAACCTTGTGCTATAAATTCATATAATAACAACATTTGAGAAAAACCATTAACATGAAAGCCAGAGAAAGAGGAGAGCAGAATAATCTACTTTCAGTCATGACATGTGCTATCTGATTACCCACGACAATCTCAAGTATGCAAGAACACAGACATGCCAAACCAGATGACTGATTTTAGGTTTAGGAAACATTGTCTTCTTATCTATGTCTAGAGCTAGGGAGGGTCATTAAAAAGACATGCCCATGGTCATATAAAAGCATCTGAAATTCCCTAGGCAAATGTGAACCATAATTACATGACAATAATAAGCACATGATTTATCCTTATTTCCCCAAAGAGAAAGAAGATTCTCAAATGTAGAAGATAATTTAAAGAAGGAAACGAACAGGGATTGATCCTGGCCACACTCTTAGCAGCTTTAGCTCTAACCCCTTTGGAATTCATTAGCTAAAACAATGGTCTCCTAAGAGTGCACCAAGAGAAATTAATGTCTAAGTACTTTCCAGCTGATTGGGTCCAATAAATGTTGAGTTCACTTCAATGCCTTCTGAGTACTTGTACCTGTTTGTTCTCTCCTTCCTTATAGATCTTTCTCTGTTTGAATACTATCCATCAATTAACACTTTGTTCAAGTATCACTTCAATCAGGAAATATTTCTGCAATTAATATGTAAAGATTTCTCATTATCTTCAGGATAAAATATCCAGATTTCTCAGCAAGGCATAGTAGGCCCTCCATGTGCAGCTCCCAGATTTCTTGTTTTACTTCATGCTAGACCCCAAACATTCTGTCTTCTAGTCCTAGGGTTACATACTGCATTCTCAGACATCTGGGCCTTTGTACATACTGCTACTTTTCTCCTAAAGTCTTCTCATCTTTCAAGTCCAATTTAGTTCATCAGTAGCCTTCATCTAGCTTGAATGCCCCAATGACATACCACATGCATGCCTCTGAAATGAAAGACCCCAGATATCTATAAATAACTACTCATTGAACACTTATAATATAGCACACATAGCAATTAATACTGTACTTAAATTCTTTTAGTCACAGCAGTACCTGTGAGGTATATATTATTAACCCTAATTTTCCAGAAGAAAAGGCAAGACTTACACATTTTAATAACTTGTCTAGACTTACAGGGAGTACATTAAAAAAAAAAAAGATTTGACTATTATTTGATTCAACACCACAGCTTACCTACAGTTTTGTACTTAGAACCCTGATGTATTCTTAAGAATGAGCACATGATTATAAACACATAAAGGCAAAGATGATATTGAAAATCATAGCATTATGTCTCCATCTTACTGCAGGCTGCCTGACTTATAGTAAGTACTCAGTATGTATTTGTTGAAAGAATGTGGAAGCTGTTTGTTGGGTATTTTCTCCATCATCTTCATGGTCCTTAAGAATGAAGGCATTAGTTATCTTTAAATCTTGAGAAACCTGAATGAATATTGTTTGGTAAAAGAATAAATTAATATACCACATCATTTGCTCCCTCCTCTCTCTCTCTCTCTCTCTTTCTCCCCACACACACACACACACACACACACACACACACATTTTGATTGCTTTTGTAGGGTCTTGAACTCATACTCTCCTGGTTTGGAATATGTCACAGCTCAAACTCTCAAGTGCCGTATTTTCATTTTGGTTCTCTCTGCATTGGTTAGCACAACACATGGCACATACTTGATGCTTAAAAATGCTGCCTTTGTTGCTTCTTTTGCTGCCTAAAGAAGAAAAAGAGATGACTTTTTGCAGTGGATTGTACAGAATGCTTGGTATCATTTGCTTGAGTAACTCTGGTTTATTCCTTCAAGTGAAACATGTTTGGCTGTGGACACTTCAAAGGCATCTGACTTGGACTGACCTAAATGATACACTGGTGCTGACAGGCATTCTGCCAAGGTGTAAGCTTTGTGATTTTCTGTGATCAGTGTTTCAGAAAAAGCCATACCTCTTCCTTAAAGCCAGGATGGGGCTGGAGCATACAGGCTATGGGTGAGAGGAAACCATTAACATGTTACCTATGGAAGTTAGAGGTTTTGGCATCTCTGGGAAAAAAAAAGAAAAAAGTTGTGGCCTTTTAGAGCTTTCAGGAGCTGCTGCCAAATGTCTTTCCCCTTGAAACAAAAACTGTGTTCAACTCTAGATAATTACCACTGAGCTGTGCCAAGTCCAGAAATCCTGCTCATCCAAGCAGCCCCACAGGGAGTTTAAATTTACATTTATAACCATCTACCTTCAAAATAAAAGTTAGTTTTCAAGACCAAATTTCACACACCTACCCTTCAGTTTAGACTTGATCAAAACCAGACTGGACTTACCCATATCAACCAAGGAAATCCTTGGTTTCCCTTCTTAATTTAATAGAGGATGTTTGGAGAGAAAATAGTGAAAGACTAAAATATCTGAATATCAGAAGCAATATTCCCTTTGTAGTTCTATGTAGCCTGCTTTTCTGGAATTTTAAAATGCCAGCAATGAATAGGCTGTATTTCATCTGATCTCTAGAGGACTCTCCTAGACTCAAGAGAGACACAGTTCTCAAATCTGTTGGATCCCCTTTGACTATCTGAACAGAGTCAGAACATACAGGCTTCCAAATATTTGAGCAAACAAAAGGAGCCAGAAAATGTATACTTAAAAAAAAAGTAAAAACCAAAACTAAAAATGATATTAATTCACCTGTTTTCTTCCCATAAAGACATACAGTCTTTGTTGTCACTAAAAACAATTATTGATAATATTCCTGTCCAGTCAATTCAGAATAAATCCCAGTTTTCTCTTTTTAGCCTTATTGGTTTATGAACTCAGGGTCATTGGCAAACTGCGGATTGGTGTCTTATACTTTTATTTCCTTTCCTCCTTAGGAAAATTAACGTCCACCCTTTTTGATTTCCCCTTTATCCTCCCTCAGTAAGAACCCCCAAAAAACTGGAAGATTTGCCATAGAGATATCTGATTGTAGTGAATGGTGGAGGTACTGGCTGTTAGTGGTTAGATAAGGTGGGAGTCTAAGGAATAATCAGGTCTCAGCATTTCCTTCCTAATGGCATTCACCAAAAGTGTGAAACGAATTTAATTGCCCCCCTTTATTTTTTAAGTGTAACAAGGGTGATATATTACTGCCAGATCTTGTGAGAATGATAAGAAACATCATTCCAGCTGTTCAAGTCAATGAGAAAAGTCATGAGTCTTGTCAAGTCCTTTTGCTACTTCACAGCATAAAACTGTCACTTCATTAATTAGATGAGTGTGTTGCCACGCGACTCCAGTGTGCTCACTCTTCATCACTGATCTTTGTCAATTTTGGTAATAAAACTGCAATTTAATAATCCCCCCTCACACATTAGTAACTGTTTTATGATGGAATTTTAGTTTCCTGGTGTACTTGATTAATCAGTCTGGGGAGGTCTTAAATAGAGATACTAGGCATTTAATTAAAAGGCAGTGTGCAAAGTAACCAACTGAAGACAGTTCAAAGAAAACAAGTTCAAGTGACTATGTGATAAAATTAAATATATAGGTAATTATTTTATTATATGAATCTTGGGTTAAAGGTAGATAAGTAGATACTTGGGGGTAGGTAGGGGGGAGCACTAGAAAAATCTTGTGTTCTGTTTAAACCATCCCACAAGAGCTTTGCTTACCATCTACCACCCCCAACCACACCACCGACCTGCATAACCCCACTTCCCCACTGGCAGTGATTCAGGTGGCTTGGAGAACCCCTGTGGGACCCTGTGTGTGTGCATGTGGTGATAACCCTCCTCATGCCTTTAGTAATAGAAAACTGAATTACCTCTTTCAGCTAATGAAGACACTATAGATTTACAAGTAAACTGGTACCCGCCTGTGGAGTAGGATCACAGAGAGTTAATGGCTATACATTAGGAAATTCTAGACAATGTTAAGAAACTAACAAAAATGGCTCCCTCTCTGGGCACAGATGACCAGAAATAGGAAATGCCAAGGAAAATGGGTCCTGGTCTGGCTTTGCACTGGCCACAACAGATATCCCTTTGAACTAATTAATCAACTAACAATTATTTTAGGCAATTGTTTTCATCTCTTTCTAATTTTTCTTATTTATATGACCGGGAATAGCCTTTCCACCTCAAATGAGCCTCGATTCTTGATTTTTGGGGCTAATTAATCTTGCCCAGTTGCCCCTCTCCCCTGATCCTAGCAGTGGGACTTTGACAAAAGCTATATGGTTTCTGAAAGAAAAAGGAGTAGGGATTACTTTAACTAGGAAGATGTGTTGGCTAAACCTCACTAATAAAATTAACCAGAAAATAAAAAAGACTGTACCAGCACATTCCAAAGCTAAATTATATGTCACCATAAGATCAATTATTACAGTAGATGAAATCTAGGGTCCCTATTAACAATGAAATTATATGAGGTTTTGAATAGGTAATGCATAATTTCAGCTATTCTTAACCAAGTGATGTCTATGAACAATGCATGCTGTAGTTCATTTTGAGAGGAAATGTGTTTATCAGGGCATCAATGCATTGCTATGGTACTTGTCACTAAAGCACTTCTCTTTTCTCTTCATCCTTACACTCTAGTCCCTGAGAGGTCCTGCATAGTAATTAATTTCAGCTCATAAGTATCCCTATTAAATATGATTTTAGCCTCAGGTGTACAGAATTGGATTAATTACACTCTTTAGTCCATGATAACCTGTCATTAATGATCCATATATGACATTTAGTTAATTCATTAATTTTAACAATATGAAAGCACTCAAAATGCACTGTGCAAACCAATATTTAGAACTCTGGCAGTAACTTTATTTTTAGCAGTTTATATGTTCCTCTTAATCCCATTCACCAGCACCTAAATATATACATATAATACATATAATGTGAATATGTATATTTCCCTCATGTCTATCTGTGTATATACAGGTACTCTCATTTTTCCCATCCTACTTTTCCTAAATAAATGACCCTTTAAAGTGTGCATGTGCATATATGTATATATATGTATATATGTGCATATATATGTATATATGCTTATATATGCACACAAATAGACACACACACACATATATATATATACATATATATATGTGTATATATATATATATATATATATATAAAACATCTTTGTCTACCCGAGGTTATCCCACCACCTTATCATCCGTGAACCATCTTAATCTCTTGTGCCCACCCTTCTCCCAATTTTATCCTCCTTCTCCCCCTCTCTTGCTGTATGCCTCAGTTCTTTTGACAGTTTTAAATTTTTCTTGCCTATCATTTTTTTGTTTTCCCTCTATCTCACATATAAGTGAGACCATCCAGTATTTCTCTGTCTTATTCCTGCTAACATGATTCCTTCTAACTCCATCCATGTTTCTGCAAATTGCATAACTCAATGCAATTCCAAAAAAAAATTCAGTGACATTCTTTAAAGAAGTAGAACAAATACTATTGATATTCCTATGAAATAATAAAAAAACCCTCAAATAGCCAAACTCTTCTGACCAAAAAGAAAGAGGGATTGCCCTCCTACTCTTTATAACAAAAAGCCATATTAATTAAGACAGCATGGTAATGAAATAAAAACAGACCAATGAAACAGAATTGAAAGTCCAGAAATAAAGCCACAAATATATGATCAACTAAACTACAACAAATGGGCAAAAAAAAATACAATGGAACAAGGATAGTCTGAATTACACCTCTTATAGGGAAGTCTTATTATTTCCTATTCCACAATATAGAAAAGAGCTTTCTCTGTGAAGGAAATATGAAAAACTGTTCCAAAATCAGACAGAAACTTGTAATGGATTTGTTCTTTGAATTTCTTTTCCAATGTTACTATCCCCATAGCCATTAAGTTCTATTTCACTCATTCAACACAGACACATTAAAGACAATGAACATTAGGTTGTAGGATATATGACTTGTTTCTCCTATTGACTCCTAAAAAGAGTTCTTTCGCCCTTAACAGTTCTCTCTATATATCAGTCAGGGTCTTAGGAGAAAGCAGATGGCATAATCAAACTGAGGAAATTTAGTAAAGAGGCATTTTATAACCCCTAAGAGATGCTGCACTGTTCAGAGACTAGCAATTATAGAGTTGATTCCTTGACTCACTCAAGAATGGTGAGCAGTCATCATAAATGAAAAGCAGGAAAAGCTTTTTGGAGCATACTGATTGATCTTTGTTCAAAGGACACATCCGGGAGTTGTGTCCCCCAAAGGAGACTGCTAGAGGAGTTATTACCCCCAATTCTCCTGGCAGTACTTCCCACTGGAAAAAAAAAAAAGTAAAGGCAAATGCAAAGACAAGTGGTAGCATATCAAGGCATAAGTCAAAGTGGATATTAGAGAATGATTGTACAGAAACAAAATGTAGTCATATAGCATATTCTCTATGACTCAGGTTATCTAAGTACAAAATGGAGACAAATGAAGACAAATGAAATGAAATCAAATTTCAAATAACAGAATGATATCCGGAAATATTTGGAATATAGATAGTCTGTCAAAGTAGGGACCGATAGAAAAATTAGAAAGTATTTTTTTCCTGAGTGAAAATGAATATACAGCATGTTGAAAATGTGAGTTGCATATAAAATGGTACATAGAGGGAAATTGATAGTTTTGTACTATATTAAAAGTAAGAAAAGCTTCAAGTTAATGAACTCAGCTTCTACAGTGAAAAAAATAATGAGCACTGGAAAAGAGTAGTACGCCTAAATGAAACAGGAAAAAAAAAGGATAGAACAAGAAGAAAAATATAATAGAAACCAGCAAAATATTAGAGAAGAGCAATGAAACTAAAAGTTGGTTGTTTGAGAAAATCCGCAGAGGAATCAAACTTCTATACTGAGTGATCAGGAGAGAAACACAGTTACCAACATTGGGAATGAGAAAGGTAGCATTACTAAAGACTCTTTGCATACTAAGATAATACTAAACTACTATTATTTTAAAAATCAATGTATATCTTTACATTTGACAACCTATACAAAATAGCAACTGTCTACAAAGTAGAACAGCTGACAAGTAGAAATGGATAACTTGAATTGTTCTATATCTGCCAAACTAACTGAACTGATAATTTAAAAGTCTCAATTATTTGAACTTCAGATTTAGATTACTTCACTGAGGAATTCTAGCAAACACTCAAGATAATTCTAAATGTGAAGAAAATTTTTTAAAAAATTAGCCAATCAAATTCAATAAAACCCTAAAAGGATACTACACTATATCTAAATGTAGTTAATCTCCAGAATGCAAGTTATTTTAGCATTTGAAAATTAGTCGATGTATTTACCATATTAAAATGTAAAGAAGAGAACCATACAATTATCACAATAGATGAATGAAAAGCACTTAACATAACCCAACATCCTTTGAAAAAAATAATTATAATTTCAGGCTGAAATTCTTCAGGTTGAAAAAAAAATTGAAGCCACCTTTAACAGAAAACCTCATATAACTGATGTTCTCAAGTGTCCTGTTCACATTTAAAACAGTAGAGCTCACCTTTGATTTTAACATAATTTTAATTACGTTTAGCTTCATGAAATTGTGTTGAAATGTCTAATTTAACTATATATTGATCCTCAATCTTATCAAGTCCTTGATTAGTCTTCGTGGGATAGTGTCCTATCTCCTTTATGCTATTTGTAGCACAGAGCTAGAAGTTCATAACCCCACTTAGCCTGTTTCTCTTCTATGTTCTTATTTATAGAATACAAAAAGCACCAAGCACAGTCTATAGTAACTCTACCATTTTTCTCCACACCTATTCTCTCTTTGTCCTACTCTAATTAAGACTACATACCAGTGTTTAATTTAAATTCTTTTTTGAATGACCCTAGCTTTTTTTTTTTTTTTTCTTTTTTTTACTTCACCTGTGAGAAGCATTTGGCACATCTGATTGTTCCCTACTACACATTTGACTTCTAAGAGTTTATTTTTCTGGTTTTTCTCCTACCACCTTGGCTGGTTCCTCCATGACTCTTTGCTGCCCCTTCTCCTCTTCTGGCTACCTAGTGCTCAAGGTCTTTGTCTCTTTCCTCTTCTCCAAGTATACCCACACCCTAAATGAGGCCATCCCTGTCTGTGGTTTTAAATAGCACTGTTTCACTAATCCTATACTCAACTTGAGATGAAAAATCCAGCTTCTTACTTGATAACTGCACTTGACTTTCAAATAAGAATCTCATATTTAGCACATCACATGTGTGAGACACATCATTTTTATTTCTATCTCCCATCCAATATACTTTTTTTTCCTAGTAATTCAATCATATTTAATGGCAATAGCACTCACTGAATAAATATGACCTAAAATCTTTACATTTTATATAATTCTCTTTCCTCACATTCACAAGTAACCATTCAGGAAGTACTGGCCCACCTTCAAGATATATTCTCATTTGTAACACTTCATACTACCTCCATTGCTATATACTTAGTATCATATCATTCTAGACACCTCATCCTTCTTTATTGCTACCCACTTAAATTAAAAACTGCTTAGTATTTATGCAAAGAATATGACAACACTGTTTCAAGAAGATACATGAACCTGTATGTTTATTGTTGTATTAGCAAAATTGAAGGTATGAAACAACCTAAGCACTCATTTTAGGTGTCTGGATAAAGGTGTGGTGTATATTCACAACAGAATAAAAGTTAGCTATAAAAAAGATGAAATCTTATGATTTGTGATAACATAGAAAGGAGATTATGCTAAATGAAATGTCAGATGGAGAAACAAAAATGCCACACAATTTTGTTGACATGGGAAAGATAATGAAACAAAGAAAATGAATAAAGCAAAATCAAACTCATAGATTCTAACAGAATGGTGGTTTTCCAGGGGAGGAATGGGATGAGAGGAGGCTAAAATAGATAAAGTGGTTTAATATTAAGGAGCTGTGTGGCAATATGATATTTGGTGGTGATCACAATGTAATATATTGTATACAATGTTGTAAACCAATGCTATCTGAAAAAATTTCCTTTATTTAGGAACTGAGATGCTGTTACCATACTTAAAATCTAATGCTATTCCAAACAAAATCTACACTTTTGGCCACCATTCAAACTATGATCCATAAGACTTTTCATAACCCAGTCCTTCCCAATTTTTATACATTATCTTCTTTTCTGTCATTTTATTCTATTAACAGTGGTCTTTTTTTATGTTCATTGTATATACCAAGCTTATCCCTGATTTTGCTGCTTTGAATTTGCCAATTCCTCTGTCTGGAACATATTTTCCCAGACACCTTCCTGAAGCTGAATCTCATGTTTGTTCAAATGTTGCTTATTCTGAGAGTTGCTCCAACTCTACATTATCTAAAAGCCCTTCTTTTTCCTGTTATCACTTTATATTTCCATATCTTGATTTATTTTGCTTTACAGCACATAAACCACATTAAATTATGTATTCACTTGTCTACATGTTTATGATCTATCTCCTAAGTTAAAAAATATAAGTTCTATGAGGGAGAGTTCTTTTCCTGACTTGTTTATCCCAGTATATCCTGTGACTAGAAAAACATCTAACCCACAGCAAATACTCAAGAAATATCTGTTACCAGAAAGAAATAGTGAGGAAAATATTGTATAGAATCAATATTCTGTATTAAAACCTTACTCTCATTTCAGATTTAGTTATTCTGTTTTTTCACATGGTCTTTTGTTAATTCTAATCTAAAAGACAGGAAAGAAAAATAATGATTTTCAGCGGAACAAAGATATTCAAAGGCATATTTATATTTAAATATTAAAAGCATCAATCATAATATTGCCCTGTGTTTCAGTAACAATAGTTTCCATTGTACCTTCTTATATACGGCCCCCATATAATCCTTACAAGCAATCCTTTATTAGTATTTCCTCCACTTTGCATATGAGAAAATGAAAACTCAATGGAGCTGAGGGACTTGAACAAGTTCATGTTGCTAAGAAATGACAGAAACAAGATTAGAAGCTATATTTATCAAACTCTTCATCAAGGATCTGCTCATGTCATCATACTCCCAAAGCTGATCTGAATCACCTGCACTCTGTACCAGGTCCAATGAGAAAGAAAGAAACAAATTTGAAAATTATTTTCCATGGTTCACATTATGAAAATGTATATTCTCTTTAAAAGCTGAACCTTTATTTGAAAAAGACTCTTTACTAATCTAAAGTTCTAGGAATGAGAAAGAAAGGGTATTTGGCTCTACTAAAAAGAATTCACAGTCATGGGGCAGGGGCTAACTCATGGATGTCATGCTGAAAAGACCTAGTGGCAGCTTGGATGTTCTCTAGCAAAAAAAGCAATAATAGTAGATCAAGAGTAAGATGATTTGATACAGAAAACTTCTGTAGATGTGAAGATTGTGGGATACTTTACAGGTCGAGTATTTGAGATTACATATTCATTTTATTTGCCTTATATTAGCGTGTAGTAGATTTTTTTATTTTAAATTTATTTTAAATGTTTTCCTCAAAAGAATTTACATGAAAGTCTGAGCATTTCAACTTCCTTTTAAAAGCTGGAAGGTAGAAGCGCAGCTGGTTTTCTCTCACAGCACGTAAACTCATGACAAACCATAAAATGGAGGAATAGTAGTAATTACCTCTTTTTATGAGGCATGTAACACCTCTCCTAAAATCCAGCTTTCTGTTTCACTCATTTCCAATGCTGATTTGACCCCTGTACATACTTGAGTTCATGACCTGGAATTTAAGGATTCTTAGCTATATGAAACAAGCACCAGGTCCCAGTAGATTGTAATGAAATGAGTGGTATAAATGGAATTCCCAAAATCGATGTCTTCTGTTTGGGTCAAAAAAAAAAGTTTCTCTTTCAAGAATGTGCTCATAATAAATGAAATATCTTGCAACTAGGCTAGAAAAGAAGCAGTCAAAGAGCAACGGTCACATTAGTTCTGTTCTCAGTGTCATCTGCTCTTTAATGAATGAACTGGGGAAATTTATTACTACTCACTTTCCCCAAAACGTTTTTCCCAGCAGCCTCTCATAAAATCTTGGGAGAAAAGCTTCACGGGTACAATATAACATTTTATTTATGAAGGGTGAAGCTCACTACACTAAATAAAGATCAACCATTTCTGTAAGTAGAACAAATCTGTAAGGAAATGGGAAAGGAAAAATAAAGTGGGAGATCATTAGGTATATTTAGTAAAAACAGCACTGGATAGAGTGATCTTCAGAAAATTTTTGTGCTGCTTAGGACAACAACTGGCAGCTGGTACTGCAAAGAGAGAAGATGGTATATCCAGTGGGCTGCAGGGAAGGAGTTTGGATTTCTACTCTACTCCCCATAAAACAAAAGTATAGGAAGAACTCTCTTATTTCTCCTTCCCCAATGAGGAGCAATCAATTATGTTTTGAACATTATCTAAAAGGAAACCTAGAACATGTTTAAGAATGCTTCTTCATGTGCAGCTTTGTACTGAGAAAATACATTTTAACATTTTTCCCCAACATGTGATATATTTACAAATTCATACTCTATCTTCCAAAAACAAAGTCTTTCAACTTGGAGGAAATTCAGTTGAGGGGTAACAGGAAGACAGGATGTCCACATCAAAATCTATTATGTCTAATTAGCAATAATTCATTTTCCTTTCCATTTGTTTGTCATTGTCTCAATTTCTTAAAAACATGGAAAGGAATAAAAAGCTATTGATAAGGACCATGGAGCACTAATAGTTATGTTTACAAAGAAGTAAGGAAATTAGTTCCCTTTTTTATCTCTTGTCTTAGTTTCTTTTCTGTAACTTGAAGGTTTTCATATAACCTCTTGAATGAGATCCATTCAAGAAACTTTGAAGTTCTGTAATTTTATAAGATGTGCTACTGTAATTAAAAGTTCCTAGCCAGGCACGGTGGCTCGTGCCTGTAAGCTTCAGTCTATGAAGTGGCGGGGACTAGGAATAGTGGTTCAAGTCCCATCTGGGGCCTGTAGCGAGACCTAGTTCCAAAACAGTAGCTGGGTGAGGAGGCGCACGCCTGTAATCCCAGCTACCTGGGAAGCTGAGGCTGGGAATTGCTTGAATCTGTGGTACCCTGGGCAACATGAGCCTGCAGTTCCATGGGCAAAAATAGCGAGACCTAGTCTCAAAAAAATTAATTAATTAATTAATTAAATAAATAAATAAAAGTTCCTAACTCTGAGGCACAATACAGTATACATTCTTTATACATGCAGTATACATAGAAAAGAGATGGGCTCAATGACAAAATTAAGACATAAAGAACAGCAAATAATTGGTTGTTATAGACTCATAGGAATCTATAAGCTTGGAAGGAGTATATAAGCAATTTAGTTCTCAACCTATTGTCAGTATGTCCTTTCCATTTTCAACTAGTAGACTTTCTACTTATGCTTGAATATATTGTATGATTGAAAATGTAAGACCATTCATTTTGAATGACTGACTTTTATATTGCAAGTTACAGAAATATAGATTTTAGCAGTTTTTCAGGAAAAATATTCATATAACAGAAATCTATTGAGCACCAATAATATGCCAAACAGCATGTAATATTTTGACAGTATAAAAACAAAATGTTTGAAGTCAATGATTTCACAATATGTCTAAGAAACTTATATAGACAAATACATATATTTCATCTATGTTAAATAGAAATTGCAGGTACTATAAGAGCACAGAAGTGAGTGATTAAGGCTGACTGAAAGTAAAAATGGAATTTCTCAAGTGTGATTTTTCACATCATTTTTATGTGCCTTGCATTTTTTTCAGCAGCACTTTTTCAACTTTTTAAAAATATTTTTCATAATTGAAAGTTCTCTTTTCATGTCTAATCTTTAATATAATTGCTTAACTGTCTAGCGATTATTAAATACCACACCTATTCGCAAACACCTCTTCATGTCTGTTATGCTATGATGTCATTCAGATTCCCATTGCTTTATTGTCTCACTAAAACATTATTAGCATTGATTAACTTGGATTTGCAGTGACCTTAACATAACAACCATGAAGGGTAGCCAACAGAATGTTTACACATTAGAAATTTTCTATTCAGATACCTTATTTTTCATCATTACATTTTGCTTGTTCACCCACATTGTACTTCACTTTAGAAAACTGGAGCAAAGAAGATGTGTATCAGTCTTATGGTTTTTCTTCCTTCTTCACTTGTCAATTTCCATCAAATCCATACTTTTAATCATGATTTTCCCTGTTGGTCAACACTTTCCCTTTCTACCAGACCCTCCTAAAAAGCCATAAGTCTGGTCATTTTTGCCTCTTGAATTCTCTGTTCTTCTGCCAGATTACAGAGGATCTTTGAAATAATTCCACCAAATATTAATTGGTGATGATACTAAAAATTTATTCTCTCACTTGTCATTCTCCACCAAAAATATTTTCTCTTTCAATGTTCTCTCTCCCTATTATACCTTTAGCTACCATTTCATTTTAAAGTTTATAAAAATCTGTGATATAAAGTGCTATAAAGAAATTAAATAAACACCAGATATATTTCCTTTCCTCAAAAATGACCATTTTTTAATGATTGGAATATTTTTGTAGATCTTCACCTACCCCCAGCCTCCCTATGAACAGGGTAATTTCATGTTATTATATTCATGAAACTTGGACAGTTTTATCCTGCTTTTCCAAAGGATGCTGTATCATTCTAAAATCTTGTTATGCAAGTGCATAAACTGAAACTCAAAAAGGTTGAAAGACTGTCCAAGTCATAGATTCAAAACACATGTGACTCTAAACCCTCAAAATATACTCCCATAAAGCAAAGCTTCAAAACCACTTTACTAGTTATCTCAAATACCTACTCTTATCCTGAAAACCAAAGACTATAAAGTTCTGGTCACTCCCACTAGATTTTCATTTCATAATGGCTAAATCCATGTTTAAAGACAAAATAATTTATTGAAAATAATCAGACTAATATTTGGAAATGTGATCTTCTATATGGCCAATGAGTACGTGAAAACAGATTTCTGTTGTTATATAATTACTTAAAAATAGTTAAAGTCTTTGATCAAATTCTAATTCCTTTTCACTAAAATACTGATAAGAATAATATCCCATTGTGGGGCTAGAATTATTTTGGTCCAGTGTGGATCTATTTCTGAGTAGTACTCATTGTTCCTGTCCCACATAATCCACTCTACTCAGAAGTATATGTGCATAGATGATAGATAGATAGATAGATAGATAGATAGATAGATAGATAGATAGATAGATAGATAGATAGATAGATAGATAGATAGATAGATAGATAGAATTTCAGGGCCCTTATTCACTAATCACACAGAGCTCTTAGTCTTTTCAAAATAATCTTTGAAACAATATTTCAGCTTAGGAAAACTGACCACTCTTGGGTGACAGACAGTGCCACCTGTAGGATATTTTAGCCTTTGTATTCTATCTACTGTCTACCTCCTTTGATGTACTGTAATGTTGTGAAACTTCATTTCATTTAAACTTCATTTAAAGAGCTCTATTTCCATACATATTAGGAATGGTAACTGAAAATTGATCTCCCCACCATTTACAGTCCATGAAATTCCCTGCATTCTATCATAAAAAATAGAGTCAGAACATTACATTTTAATCACTTCATGCCTTGTTCAGTGATTTCCAAATGGCTTTGTATAGATTGGGCTGCATTAAAATTACCTGGGAAGTATATTAAGATTACAGATTCCTAGGCTTCAGCCCAATCATTTGGGAGAATTTTCAGAACCGAGGCCTTTTGTACATTAAACAAGAACAACGATAATTTTTACACAGTTCAGGAATTTATAAAGGAATCTGACAATCATATATTTAAAGTCAGTAAATCCTATTTTCTGTTTAAAAATCAATGAATGGGTGATATTTGTAAACATTAAAAGAGACATAGCACTTATGTTAGTCATATAGAAACTTGGCTGCAGATAAGAAAAAGAGTATCATGTATTTAAAAACTAAAGAAGTCTGAACTTCTATACATTGGTAGAATGTATTAGCTAATGACACCCTCAAAAATTCACTCAAAAAACTTAAAAATCTAAACTTAAGATCTGAAACTGTAAAGCTACTAAAAGAAAACATAGAAAAATATTCTTTGACACTGGTCTTGGGAACAGAAATTTTAGATATGATATTGAAAGCACAAGAAACAAAAGAAAAAGAAATAAGACTGTATCACACTAAAAAGCTCTATACAGCAAAGTAAACCATAAACAAAAAGGCAGCCTATGGGTGGAATTAAAAAAAAATTACTTGCAATTATCTGACAATTGGTTTATATCCAGAATATAAGATTTCATACAACTCAGTAGCAAAGAAAGCATGCAATCCAATTTAAAAAAAAAAGTCAGAAAAACAGACTAGATGTATCTCCAAGGAGTACATAAAAATGACCAGTGGGTACATGAAAATATTCTCAACATCACTAATCAACAGAAAAGTGTCAATCAAAATCGTGAGATGCCACCTCATACCTGTCAGAATAACTATCACCAGACAAGTGTTGCAAAGTATGTGGAGGAAAAAAGCAACCCTTTGCACTGCTATGGGAATGTAAATGATGCAGTTACTATGGAAAATATTATGAAGCTTCCTCAAAAAAGTTAAAAATATGATACAGCAATCTCACTTCTAGGTATTTATCCAAAGAAACTGAAATCAGAATCTCCAAAAGATATATGTCTACCCATGTTCACTGCAATGTTATTCATAATAACTGAGATTTGTAAACCAAACATAGATATATGCTACATGGAAACATCAATATGGAAATGCCAGTAGATGAATAGATGTGCTAGGTGGATGTGGATATTCCATTGTCACAAAAAAGGAGGAAATCCTGTTGTTTGTGAGACTATGGATGGAATTTGACATTATGTTAAGTGAGAAAAGGTCAATACTGAAAGACAAATACTGCATGATCTCACTAATATGTGGAGTCTAGACAAGCTGCACATGTGGAAGTAGAGTGTAGGTGGGGCTGGGGCAAGGGTAAGGGGAGATACTGGCTAAAGGGTATGAACTTCCAGTTTTAAGAGAAATTCTCAGAACCTAATGTACAACATGATGACTATAATTAATGCTACAATTGTACCTGCAGGGTGCTGATTCCAGAACTTCCAACTGATGCCAAAATTTGTGGATCCTCAGGTTCCTTATATACAATGGTGTGTTATTTGGACATAAGCTATGCACATCCACTACTGTACTTGTCATCTTTAGATTACTTATAATACCTAATAAAATATAAATTTTAAGTAAATAGTGGTTCTGCTGTATTTTTTAGAGAATAATGACAAGGCAAAAAGGTCTGTACATGTGCTATGCAAATACAACTGCAGTAGACTTAACTATATCATATTTTACACCCATAACTGATTGAAACTGTGAGTGGAACTTATATATACAGGGGCCAACTATGCTGTGTTTTGCTTGAATGTTGCTGAAAAAGTACATGCTCTTACCTACATTCTCTTGCCACCAAACCAAAAAAAAGTAATGATGTGAAGTAATGCACTATATATATATATATTTATATTTGACAATATATAAATGTATAACACCATCACACTGTACACTTGAATTGGGCATGTTGTATGTCAATTATATCTAAGTGTTGGGGTGGGGGTGAATAAGCTGCATCGCCTTTATGGCTCCACTATTTACTGAACAAATTCATGACCTTTAGTTCCATTAATGATGCCACCTGTCTTTGTTCTTCCTGACTTCCCTCTGACCAGCCTTACTGCCAGTTTTTGGCTTCTTACACATCTATATAACCAGTTCCCTGCATTTAAGCCTCCCTTTTCTAAACACTCTAAATACTGCTTGATAAATAGATACTGACTAATGTAACTCTCCATGTTTCAAATTACAAATTTACAGCCATATTTTACTCATAGAAGCATGAGCTGATTATTTCATTAATGTCACAAGGAGTAGGCGGCCAATACTCATATTTGACACAATCGACAGATCGTGACTCTGGAAATTACTGTGTTAGTTAAATTAGCCAGAGGAGCTCAAGATTGCTTAGCCTGCACCAGCATGTCATCACATATATCTACCCTATTCATAACAAGAAAGTGAAATGCATCTGGCATTTCTTCCCTTTTAACAGATGTAAAAAACACATCACACCAAAGTATCATGTTCATAGACTAGGTCTAAAGGATCTTAAACTCAGGGAAATTACTAGTGTGCAGACTGAGGAGCAACCTGGGACCCCCCCAGACTTACAAGCTATAAAGGGATTCTGTCACCCACTGTATAATGACAAAACAATGCTCTAATGTAAAAGATCTTTAATAGAATAAATGTGCATAGAGAAGGAAGAAGAGAGGGGATGTATTTTCTCAATGGAAATACCCAAAATCCCTAACCTCTCATGGGTCAATACCCAGTCAAAGAGGGTTAGCTCAAAGTATCTGCAAGCTTGCCACAAGTTTGAGGCAGCTTCTGGTAGGGAACAATGGAGGAGGGGTAAAGGGCCAAATAAGTCTAAGGGCCAGAAGGAATGGGATACAAGGAGCAAAATTAAAATTTAAATCAAGAGAAAGGCTTCCATTGTCAGCCTCCCCACATGTCTCTCACCTGGATTTTCTTTCAAGTAACTCTAAGTTTCTCGATTCTACATTTCTCTTCCAGGTCCCTTAAGTCTCTGGTGCAAGGTACAAAATTGTGGGGTGCCAAAAATAGAAAAGAGATATGCCTTAGATAAAGGAATACCTTTATCTATCCTCGCCCATCTCTGCCAAACCAGAAATGGCTTTAGCACGTCTCTTATCTGGGATGGCAGCCCTCTAACCTCCTACAAGTGTATGGAGAGACATGTCCCTGAGAGATAAAGGTGTTTAACCCCACTGGTGTTTTCCTGTTAAGTGATGAATAACCCATCCTCCTACCACACTTGCTACATACCAGAGTATACTGGGTTTTTCCTTCTTTGATTTCTGCTTTGCAATCATTCCTTACCAGGGTACTTAAGGGGACCTAAAACTCAAAATAAATAGCTTGGTACATGTTCACTAAGTTCTGATCTGTGACTTGAGTTCATCTGTGTCTTAGATCATTATCAATCTCTTCCACCTGTTCTTCTTCTTTTCCCACCCATGGCTCCCAACATAAAATTGAGAAGCAAGCATGCCTTTTTCCTTCATGTGACTCTCTGCTCCATGTCCCCACTGCTGCCCCTCCCCCACCCTATGTCTCTTCATTGTTTCAAGCTTTCCCTCACTGCTCAGTTTCACTATTTGTGGCAGGAAACAAACCTCCTTTTTTATTTCTTTATGGAGATGCTTGTTACACATTGTACAGAGGCTCTTTTGACCTATAATCTAATGTGCACTGAAAATTCTCACCCATTATTATTTTATAAGTATATAAGACTCAAGAAGGTTAGAAGACTGGTCAAAGAGTAGGTTCAAAATACTTCCAACTCTACACTCTCAAAACCATACTCTCATAAATCAAGGCTTCAATACCACTCATACTTATCTCTATCATATGTACCCTTATCCCGATACTAAAGAATTAAGTAATTGTAATCATTCCCATTAGATTTTAATTTCATAAACATGAAGTCTATCTTTCAAATGATCCATAATTCTTACAGATCTAGTAACAAGGCTTTTGTTTTAGTTAATGCTTAGTGATAACTAAGCATTTCTATTATATTCAAGATACCATGCTATGTACTGCTGTTACTAACAGATTTAAATCATGTTTTCTACTTTCTACTGTATTCATCTATGCATGAATAAATAAATTTAGGCCAATAGATTGAACAGAGAAGAATTTTTAATAATTCATCAATTCATCATCAATTTAGCAATTCAAATTTAACAATTTGCTAAATTCATCAATTTAGCAAATACGTACTTGAGCATCTACAATGAGATGGATATTCAGTTATATTTGATGGTAAAGCAGGGAATAAGATGGACATGGTTCCTGCCCTCTTGGAGGTCCTAAACTAGTGAAACAGGTATACTTGAAAAACAGTAGCAACATGCAGTAGAACGCATTAAACAAATTGGATGCTGTTATCATGGGTAAATGTTGTAGGAATGCTGGGTATAATTGCACACCTTTGCATAACACAACCCTAGGCACCATTCACATAATAGACATTTCAGATTTGCATATTTCATGCAAATTGTTTCCAGTAGATGGCAGTAAAGTGTCTTGTTCAACTAAATCGGTACATTATTAAGATCATTTTTCCGACAATATAAGAATTTTGAAGGACTGTTTGCTTTGTTTTTTGTTTTTTTTTTCTTTTCTTTTCCAATTTGCCCAAAGGAACCATGTGGACTAGCTGAATCCCTGAAAAGGGGAGGTAACTTTGAAAAGAAAGTCAGATAAGACCACTTTGATGAAGTGACATTTAAGTTGAAGATAAATAAGAGCCAGTCATTTGAAGACTCAGAATAAGAACACTGCAGGAAGGGAGAAGAGCATGTACTTGACATTATCCACTCTTATTTTTGGTTTGTTTGTTTTGACATTATATGCTTAAAATTAAAAATCATTAAATTCTTTGTAGATGAACATAATTTTCATTAGCAGAGTCTTGTTTTTTTTTAATCCTTTTGATCATGACCTAGGCTCCTTGCTTTCTCCATCAAGCACACATTTTCACATCATTTTGCCAGATTATAAATGCAATCTTTGGACACATAACCTAGCTAACTGATTATATAAATCAAGAACAAAGAAAAATAAAAACAGTGGAAAATTGAGAAGTAATTTTCATGGCAATACTATTTGTTGAGCATTTACTAATAGCAAGATAATATGTTAAACGCAACAATTACTTTGGAAAATTGCACTAAACAATTAATCTTAGTCACCACTAAGAAAACTCCCAGTGCTATATCTCTGTCTTTCCATCAACCATCTTTCTGTGCACCAGATATTTTCTTTAGCTAAACATCTATAAAACAGGTTAAAGTGAATACAATTTAATGTTATTATGGTGCTAAAAATGACTGTTAATATTTGCAGAGTATTTATCAAATGCCAAGTACCATTCTTAGAATTTTACTAGCTTTAGTTCATTTATACCTCAACATCCTAAACTAGATATTACTTAACCCAATTTTCAGAGAAATATGAGTCCGGGAATAACAGACTTATTGAACTTGAGTTCTCCCCAAGTAGTCTGATAGCAGAACTCATGCTGTTAATTCTTAATATGGTACTATAGAATAGTCTATAGAAAGATTTCAATGAATGTTTGTTATTCCTAGAAGCAAAATAGCTTAGTGACTTCCCATATGATTCTAATAATAGCCTTATAAGAAGATTTTTCTAAGTTACCAAGGTTTCCTGAGAAAAACAAGACAGCCTACCTCAGTGCTCCTACACTTAGTGAGTGTTTTGTTATGTGTTCTCTTAAATTACCTGACTTCTTTCAGACAGAAGTCTCCACCATGCCCCATATACTCTTGAGAGTGAAACACCCCAATTCTATCCTAAATAATACCTGAGATCAAGTAAAAAAAAAATGTAGAAAATGTGTAAACTGATCTTAATTCAGCCAGGTCTCCCTCCCAAGAGCTTCCTACAGATGTGCCTTAGCTGACAGAAGTGAATGACAAAGAACATGAAAACACTTTTTCCCTTCTGATATATTAGAAGAATACTGTTAGAATATTTACAGTGTTGTGGCAGACTTTTGCAGAAACTGACAATTCTAAAGTGGAAGGGAAACCCACATCATGATATTAATTTGATAAAAAGACAATTCCAAGTCAAGAGAGTATTTAGCCATGTCATTTTATTAAACATCATAAACTCTGCTGTGTTATAGGCACAGTGGAACCAATAAACCATTAATACAGCATCATGCAATAGCCAAGAGCAGAATATGAACCAGCTTTGATCAAGAGCAGGTGTGAGCACAGAGCAGAAAGTAAATTGTTCAATCAATTAATGGGAACAGAGTTAAACACTCTTGTCTATTGGTAGGTTATAAATCATTACATCCCAATGGGAAGGACTATAATAATTCCATAACAAAGCTCAGTGATTCTAAACATTCTGCAGTAAATCTTTCATCAGACTCAGCCTGGCTTCTTGCTCTCAGGAGCCAATTTGTACTGTGTGTGTTTAGCCCAAATCACTGCCCAGAAAAGATGTCAGTGTAAAGGACTTGTGAGTAAATCTCCAAATGTTCACATACTAAATCTGGATAAATACCCACAAGTTTAGGGGCTTATGTTTATTATTGTAGCATGAAAAGTCAGGCTGGAATACATGAGAATAACAATTTCAGGTAGTGCAAAATAAGCCTGGGAAAATTAAAACCCACTCAAGAAAATAAGCATCCAGGCATTTTCAGTTTTTAAAATTAAAATTGTACAATATTATTCCTAAACAAATGCTCTCCCTTATCCTTTAAAGATGGCTCTTGAAAGCCAAAACCTCTACCTAAGCTAAAATCTGAAACAACCTCTCTGGAAAGACAAAGCTCGATCTTGGGAATTTGGAAATTTTGAATTAACAAACTAAACCTACTTATGTCACCTAAGAATCACCTCCTTTTGTTTCTCCTGCATTTATAGTCTTTAATCCATGTCTCCTCATCCACAAATAAAACTTCAGTATAATTCCTGAACCTGGCCAAGAGAGTTAGCTTCTGCTGCTCTCTGGGAACTAATATTCATCCCCAGTTAGGGGCAATTTGAAGTACTGAAGTACTTTAATAGTGGTAACTTACTAAGTCTGCCAGTTAGTCTTACTATGGAGTTTTTGTTTGTTTGTTTTTTGTGTTTTTTTTTTTTTGTCATTGGTAATAAGAGTCCCAATCATGGGTTATTGCTGCATTCCCCAGTTATAATGACTACGTTGGTGTCTTGAACTCTTGAATACCAGAACTGGATTTATCCTGAAACTTTATTTCACCAATATTCAGTGTAAGTCTCTAAATATCCCACCACTTCCTATTACACTATATTCTCTTAACATGAATATATTTTTCTCTCTTGCACATTCAAATCTCTTGTTTTTCTTTAATTTTCTTTAATTGAAGCAACAATGGTTTCTAACTCTACAGATATTTTAGGAGTACAGGTTCATACTGCTTTTCCAAATAATTGTTGCCATACTGCACCCAGAACCAGAGTAATAATTGCCCTTTATCACAGTTCATTGGATCTCTTCTTTTGGACCTCCTTGCTTCTACCCTTCCTCCAATGTGGTAACCTGAGTTCTTCTCTCAGATTCTAAGATTGTGTTTTGTTTTATCTGTTCCTTTGCTTTGTTTCTCTACTATTTCACAAATAAATGAAATAAATCAGTACTTGTCTTTTCCCTTCTGGCATATTTCATTTAGTTTATAACCTGTGAAGTTCTATCCATGTTGCCAAAGATGCTAATTTTGTATCTTTGTTATAACTGAGTAGTAGTCCATTGTGTATATATACACATCCTTACTTATTCATCCATCAATATTCACTTTGGTTGTTTCTATATCTTTATTATTGTGAATAGTACTCTAGTAAACATAGGAGTGAATATAAAATTTTAATGTTTTCATTTTCTTTAGTTATCTCTAAGTAAGATCTGAATCATAAATTATTTCATTTTTAATTTTTTGAGAACTTCCATGTTGTCTTCCATAGAGATTGCACCAATTTACATTCTCATCAATAGTGTAGGATGTTTTCCTTTTCTCCACACTCTCACTGGCTCTTTCTGTTTCTGATCATTTTTAATATAGGGAATAGTCACCATTATGAGATGATATTCCATTGTGGTTTTGATTTGCATTTCCCTAAACATAATTGATGTTGAGCATTTTTATGTGTTTATTTTATATATGGACATCTTCTCTGAAGAAATGCCTATTCCACAAACTTCTCAACTTTAGAATTAAATTTTATTCCTATCTACCTTTCATTCCTAACATTTATCAAGTATCTATTTGGAACTGGAGCTAGAGGGAGAAAGTAACTAATTTCATGAACTTAAAAGTAACTGTGGGAGAGTAATTCAAAAGAAGATCAAAATTCTGATTTTGAGCAAAGTCAGGATTTAGTCCTATTCAGTCCTTGGATCTCCAGTTCTAACATCTTCCTAATTTTCAGGTTCATTCTATCCCTAAAATCATCAGATTCTTTGGTTGAGACCTTAAGGAAAAAAAAAAAAAAACACTAAGTATATTATTTAAAGTTGATAACCCTATAGTCTTCACTGAGAGTCTCTTCTGATAGAATTCAGATTGCTAGCTGATTAGACTTGAATTAGTTCCTTTTTTTGTCTGTTTGACCTAATTAGATTAGATCATATCAAGGTTAAATTTTATTCAAAAGTTAATGTCTACATTAAGGAAAAAATATTTAGTAGTTTCTGCAATAGCTGTGTAATATGACCACTAATGTAATAGTTCTTTATTTCAATGAGTGTATTGTATCTTAGATTATGTGACTGTGTCCTTTATCAAATGAAATCTTGAACATTTACACACCAGTACTTGAATGCTAAAGATTTATCCAGTCAACCAATTAATACCTTATAGGTATGGTTTTGATTAATAACATATAAATTTACAGTTAAATCCAAAATTATATTATTTTATTCCTTAATAATTTAGGGGTAAGCATAACAATTTTCATATTTTTCTTTCTGTCTGAATATTTGTCAGCACTTCTCAAGACAAGTGATGCCTAAGGTTTATGGTGTGATGAATAAACTCTCAAACCAAAATAGATCAAGTGTATTCAGGTTTTTCCTTTCCTCCTCATTTTTTCCTTTCCTCTCCCTCATCTTCTCTCTCTCTCTCTCTCTTAACACATAGGATGTGTAAATAGCTACTAACAAAGATACATATTAAAATACTGTGTAAATATAAAAATATAAACTAATTATACATATGCATTGGTATACATACACACAAACACATACATCCAGGTATTTACCATGCTTCATCCACTACTTCAAATAGAAGATAGAGGTGAAAAGCAGAGCAAACAAGAGCAATTACTTTTCTCTCTTTTTTGCAATGATGGAAGAGATATCCAGAATTGCTGATCTCAACACTGAGAACAAACACGATCAACATCATACCAGAAAACTAACAATACAATTTAATGAGAAAGAAATACTACACAGCAGATCATTGCTAGTTACATTTGAAGATTATGGATTTTACCAATTAGACATTCTTCACATGCCCATGACTTATTCATAAAATAGATTTGATTATCTTCTTCAAATCATCAGTTGCCTTATTCAGTGACTTTAGTGTGAGATCCTGGGTTTATTTTGAGCCCTATGGAGGACTTGTAAAATGTTTTGTATTTCTAGAAAAGAAACTAAGGTTTTGATTAGAATACAAGTAGAACCTTAGCCCTTATTATCACTAATGTCTTAATGCAAAACATTTACTCCTGTGGTTTGACACTTGATACACTTGGAAATTAATTTAACTAGACTTCTTTGAGTTTCTTGCATATTTTTGTTGTGGTAAAATACATATAGCAATATTTAGCATGTTTTACTGTACAGATCTGTAACATTGAGTATATTCACATTCTTTGCAATCATCACCATGATATAAGTCCAGAAAATTAATCAGTACTTGCCATAATGCCCCCTCCAGGTCCTAGAAACCACCATTCTGTTTTCTCTAACTGTAAATTTAACTACTTTGAAATCTCATGTGAGAGGTATCATATAATACTTATTTTTCTGTATCTGGTTTATATTACTTTATATTACTTTGTAAAATGCAAGAATTTTAAAGTACTCTTAGGTATTTTATAATGCCTTCAAGATTCATCTATGTAGAAATATGTGCATAAACTCAATCCCTGTATAGATTGAATGATTCCATTGTGTGGCTCTATTCATCTGTTTATGGATACTTGCACTGCTTACACTTTTTGAAAAAGTGGTGTTAGAATTATCTAGCCAAGATTTTATGGTGACCATTATTAACCGGCTCTAAAAACAACTATAGACAAATACCCCTCATGAATATACTAGAAACAAATGAAAGAATAGAAACTCTCTGCAAAGAAATATTCTCAGCAAAGAAAAGACAAATATATGTGTGAACCAAATAAAAATTTAAAATATGGGAAATTCAATAGCCAAGGAAAAAAATTAATAGGAGAACTCAAAAACAGAATGGAGTAGAAGAAAGAAATTTGTCTTCTAAAAACACACAACCATTGCTTACTTAATACAAAATGGATAATTTGTATGATATTACTCGGAAGTAAAGTACATTTTATATTTAAATCTCCCCAATAGAATTCTCCGTGATAGTTTCACTGGAGAATTCTAGTGAAAGTTTTAAAGAGTATTAATACTAATTTTATGTAATGACCTCTAGAAAATAGAAAAAGAGAAAATATTGTCTAACTTATTTAGGAAACTGGTATTATTATGATTCTAAAACCAGACAAAACTGAAAGATAAACTGTAGACAAATACCCCTCATGAATATGTAAGCAAAATACTGACAAAGTATTAGTCAAAAAAATTCAGCAATATATAAAAAGAATTATATACCATGTTTCAATATGAGACAAACAACTAATATTATTTACACAAAAAAGAGAATTCATATGGTCAAATTGTTAATACAGAAAGAATAACTGACAAAACTCAATTGACTCATATAAGTATGCTCTGAAAACTTGCATGTTCATTTTCAGGACTAGGAAGGGGTGTCCTTAATTTCAACAATAATATCTATAAGCTAACCTCTTAATGACAAAACACTAAATGCTTTTCCTTAGCATCATGAACAGGTAAGGATAGTCTAACTGCTTTTATAAGCAGATTACTAGTCAATTAATATGCTGCAAAAATTAGGATAAAGGAGAAATGAAATGCACTTCTTTTGGAAAGGAGATAAGAAAATTTTATTTTCAGAGACTATAATGATTACATAGAAAATCTACAAAATAAATAGAACTAATGAGTATGTTCATTAATACTTCAGTATCAAGACTAAGATTTCAAATCAATTGCTTTTCTACATACTAGCTACAAATATATAGAAACAAAAAAGTTTACATATAAGTACTTTTTAAAAATAGTTATACAAGTGCAACCATGTAAAATATATAACTTATTAGTAACCAATTTCACTGTGATTGAAGAAATTCAAACCAGTGATTATTAGAAATGTTTGTATTTACAAAACTCAATATAGTAAATATATCTTTTCTTCCCAACATAATAAACAGGTTTAATAATATTTCTATTAAAATTCCAAAAGATTATTTATATACCTGGGGAAGATTATTATAAAATTTATATGAAAAACGAAGAAACTAGAATGACTAAACCAATTTTGAAAACTAATAATAATAATAATAATAAAGAGGATATAAGCAGGGCATCTATTTTCAGGCCTAATTACATACTCATATCAAGAAGTATGAAGTAATGAAAGAAAATAGTCACACCAACAATGAGATAGTACATATAAACCATACATATATACCAAACTTGACAAAGGTACTTAATACCTGACAAAGATGCCAAAGCAATTCATTAGAGTAAAAATAGCATTTTAAATAAATTTTGTGGAAAAATTAAACATTATACTCAATTTACCTCAGTATCATGTTTCATATAGAAACATACTAAAAATGGATAACAGAAATAAATGGTAAACTATAAAAATTGAAAAACTATATAGAATAAATCTGTGGGATCTAGGATTAGGGAAGGGGTTTTAAACTAGGGAAGGGGTTTTAATGAAACAACTTATCAAAGGAAAAAACAGCAAATTGCACTTCAGCAATATCAACAAATTTTGCTTTGTAAAAGAATCCCTAAAAGGGATAAAGCAATAAACTACAAATGGGAAGAAAATATTTATAATGACATATCTCATATAGCTCTAGCTTCAAGAATATATAACTCTTGAAATAACTCAAATTTTAATTGTGAAAAAATGAGCAATTAATTTAGAAAATGTTAGGAAACATTAATATTCATTTCACTGAAGAGAACAGATATTCAAATAACAAACATATAAAGATACATTCACCCAAAATCATGTGCCATTAGGGAAATGCAAATTAAAATTACAGTGAGATACTACACACTTTTAAGAATCCATAAAATAAAAGCTAGCAACAAACTAATAACCAGAAGTAGGGAAGCTATCACTGATAGATAGTTGATCAAAGAAAAATGTATGGAACTCTGGGATACAACTTGGCAGTTTCACAAGAAAAAGTAATTTTTTGATTACCATACAACCAGTAGTTAACTACCTGGGTAATTACTCCAAATATATAAAAAGTATCATCACAGAAAAACTTATATACAAATGTTTATAACAACTTTAATTATAATAACTTAACACTGAAAATAATATAAATGTTTCTCAACAAGTGACTGTTTAATAAGCTATGGAATATCTATACCAAAAAATATGAAACAGAAATAAGCAAACTTCTGACACACACAAACATTTCTATGAGTATTCAGAATATTGTGCAGAGTGAAAAGAGTCAATTCCAAAGACCATTACAAAGTAAAGAAACTCCAAAAAGAAGTTAATAGGGAAAAAAATGTAACCAGATGAAAGCAGGGGATACAAAGAGTATGAATAATGAATTAGAAAATATTCTGGTAAAATTTAAATAACAATTGATTATTCACAATATTACAAATTATATAATCTGCTGTATTAAAAATGCAATGACACTAAAATAGAAGAAATACTGTAAGAAATTTAACAGCATTACAAAACTCTTGTATCATTTTTACAAGTAAATAGTTATGTTGATAACTAGGATTTTTGGTAAAATATGCTAAATTTTTGAGTATAACTACTAAATAAATAAAAGCAAGATATATAGCTTCAGAAGAACTAGAAATGTAGAAGTCATTTAAAAAGTAGAAAAGATGTTAGAATTCAGTCCAAATATGATTGTGAGAAAGAAAAGTAACAGTTCTGAGATGCAAAATCTAGGCTGACATTTACAAGCAGACCTCAGAGTTATTAAAAGTAGGACAGTCACTGAAAGCTAGGCTATGCTGTTCTCTTAGACATAAAGTTTTACAAAAAGCAACTTCAAACAAAGTCATTATGAAACTATGAAAAAGTGATCAAAATAAGACATCTTAATAATATTGTTAAAGCAGAGCCACTGTCACTGTGAATTCCACAAAATAACCCAACCTCCCCACTCCTGTTTAATTTAAGTGAAAGCTTCCATTTTTTATCTATTAAAACAGTTTTGTCTCAATCAAGCTGATTCTCCCAATACCTAAGATTTATTAAAATGGTCATTTACAGACATGTCCGTGATTTTGGACAGCATTCAATCCAGAATAAGCTCAGTTTTCTGAGATGCACCTCCAAATCACCCAACCAAAGTGTGATCATAGGACCTTTACAACACACGCCCTATCACTGACATCCATGTTGTACATTCTTCTGTTATGTAGTGAATTATAAATACAAGTTGTTCACTTAGTGGTGGGGGGTGGGGGGGTGGGAGGGGGAAGGTGTACGTTACAGTACGTTACAGGAGTTCTTGACTGGAGAGTATTACCCTTGTAAATTTGAAAAATAAAAATAGTATCTGAATTCATTCTTCTCCAGTTTGTTCCTAGTGGATTTTTAAAATATTTTGCTAGTAAGTTCTGAACTCTCCTTCAACAAAATCCTTTTGGAACTTTTCATTTACAGAACAATGTGGTGAGAATTGTTACCTTTCCAATGTAGGTTTCGCCCTTTGAGAAACATGATGTATCTCTCCATTAGTGCAATCACTGAGATGATCTTAATTTTTGCCTATAATTCTCTTGATCACAATGATGAATTTGTGTAGGTTGAGTCATCCTCCCATCCTTTGGAAAAATCCTACTTGGCTGTGGTATATGATCTTCTAAATGTATTGTTGAATTCAGTTTGCTAGTTCTGTTTAGGACTTTTGCAATCTATGTTCATCAGAAATACTGAGCTGCAAGGCATAAAGACACAGAGTAGCAGACTGGATTAAAAACAAAACCCAACATTCTGCTGCCTCCAGGAAACACATTTGAAATCTAAAGATAGCGCAGACTGAGAGTAAAGTGATGGGGAAAAAAATCCTTCAAGTAAACGGTCCCAAAAAGAAGGTGTCAGTAGTCATTCTTATATCGAATAAAACAGATTTCAAATTTTAAAAAAAATAACAAAGGACAGGAAGGTCACTACCTAGTATAAAGGGGTTAATTCACCAGGAAGATATTACAATTATAAACTTATATTCACCAAATGAGGGAGCACCAAAATGCATAAGACAACTACTAGCAGAACTGGAAGCAAGTATTGATGAAAATACATATGTAGTAGGAGACTTTAGCACTTCATTCTCATCAAAGGACATATCAACAAAACAGAAACCACACAAGGACATAAAAGCTTTAAAGTAAGATCTTAGACCAAATGGACCTAACAGATAGCTATAGGACACTGCACCCCCAAGGCAAAGAGTATACTTTCTTCTCAAATGCATATGGATTATTCTCCAAAATCAATCATATACCAGGACATAAGGCAATCTATTTTGAATAAATACACAATGATTAAAATAATACTTTTTTCTCTGATCATAAAGGTATCAAACAAGAAATCAATACTGAAAAGAAAATAAGAAGAGAATACACTACATGGAGACTAACCAATGGGCTACTGGAAGACCACTGGATAAATGAAGAAATCAAAGAAGAAATTAAACTTACATTGTCACAAATTAAAAGATGACATGACATTCCAAAATCTATGGGGCTCAGTAAAAGCAGTATTAAGAGGAAACTTCATAGCAATACAGGCTCATATCAAAAAGCGAGAAACAGTCCAAAGGAACAAACTAATTTCCCACTCCAGGAATTAGAAAAAGAACAACAAAAAAATCCAAGATCCAGCAGAAGACAGGAAATGATAAAAATCAAAGCAGAAGTAATTGAAATAGAGACCAAAAAGACAATGCAGAAGATAAGCAAAACCAAAAGCTGGCTCTTTGAAAAAATAGAAATACTTGGTAGACCCCTAACAAACTCATTAAGAAGAACAGAATCAGGGCTGGGCACGGTGGTGGCTTGTGCCTGTAAGCTTCAGCTTATGAAGTGGCCGGGGCTAGGGATCACGGTTCGAGTCCCGCCTGGGGTCCGTAGTGAGACCTAGTTCCAAAAACATAGCTGGGTGTGGCAGTATGCACCTGTAATCCCAGCTACCCGGGAAGCAGCTGAGACTGGGAATTTCTTGAGTCTGTGGTACCCCAGGCAACATGAGCCTGTGGTTCCATGGGCAAAAATAGCAAAACCTTGTCTCAAAAAAAAAAAAAAAAAAAAAAGCAAAGAAGAACAGAATCATAAACGAAAAAGGAGCAATTACAACAGACACAGCAGAAACACAAAAGATAAATAGAGATTACTATGACCATCTCTATGCAAACAAATGGAGCAACCTATGGACAGTTCTTAGAACAATACAGCCACCCAAAATTAGACAAAGACAAAATAGAGAACTTGAACAGGCCAATCACAAGCAGTGAAATTGAAGCAGTCATCAGGACCAGACAGGTTCACAAATAAATTCTATCAAATATTCAAGGATGAAATAACATCTGTATTATTAAAACTCTATCAAAAAAATGAGAAAGAAGGAAAACTACCTAATACATTCTATGATGAAAACATTGCACTAATGCCAAAACTAAACAGAGACAGCACAAAGACAGAAGACTATAGGCCAATTATCCTAATGGACACAGATTCAAAATTATAATGAAATCGTAGGAAATTTTAAACAACAATGCATAAAAAAAGTTTATTCACCATGACCAAGTGGGATTTATGCCAGGGGCACTGGGATGGTTCAATGTAAGAAAATCAATCAACAAAATCCATAACATCAACAAGCAGAAAACTGATCATATAAATAGACACAGAAGAACAGTTCCATGAAGTTCAATACCCATTCATGATAAAAGCTCTTGAAAAACTTGGAGTTAAAGGGACATATCTCAACATAATAAAAACCATTTATAACAAACCCACAGCAAACATCATCCTTCTTGGGGAAAAACTGAAATCACTTCAATTAAGATCTGGAACCAGGCAAGGATGCCCACTTTCAACACGACTTTTCTACAATAGTGCTGGAAATTCTAGCTAGGTCAATAAGGCAAGAGAAAGGCATAAAGGAATACAAATAGGGAAAGAAGAAATAAAACTATTGTTATATGCAGTTGATATAATATTTTATGTAGAGAACCCCAAATAAACCACAGAAAGGTAATTGAGATAATGAACCAGTTCATTAAGGTAACTGGACAAAAAAATCAACACACAAAAATCAGTGGCCTTGTTATATGCAAAAAATCACTCAGAAGAAGAAATTGCCCAGCCCAGTGGCATGTTCCCGAAAGTGACAGTTTATGCAGTTGCAGCAGGGTCTGGGGATCGCAGTTTGAGTCTGGCCTGGGGCAACACAGTGAGACCTAGTCGCAAAAAATAGCTGGGCATGGTGGCATGCACCTGTAATCCTAGCTACCTGGGAAGCTGAGGCTGGGTGTTACTTGAGTCTGTGGTATCATGGGCAATGTGAACCTGCAGTTCCACGGGCAAAATAACGAGACCTAGTCTCAAAAACAAATAAATAAATAAGATATAAAAAAAGACCTACCCTATTTCCCATCACACTAAAGAAAATTAAGTACATGGGAATAAACCTAACAAAAGACATGAAAGATCTATACAAATAAAATTATAAAACATTTTTAAAAGAAATAGAAGACATTAAAAATTGGACTTTCCCTGCTTATGGATTGGAAGAATTAACATTATCAAAGTGGCCATCCTACCAAAGCAATCTACAAATTCAATGCAATTCCAATAAAAATTCCAATGACATTCTTTTAAGAGATAGAACAAAAATTACTGAAATACATATGGAATAACAAAAGATTATTAGTATCCAAAACCCTCCTGACCAGCACAAGAGAGAATGAAGGTACTATAATCACAGACTTCAAACTATACTAAAAAGCCATAATGAAAACAGCATGGTACTGGAACAAAAACAGACAATCAGACCAAAGGAACAGAAGTGAGAGCCCCAAAACCACAGATGTATATGGTCAACTAATTTTTGGCAAAGAGGCAGACTCATACACTGAAAAAAGGATAGCCTCTTCAATAAATGGTGTTAGGAAATCGAACCACTACATGCAAAAAAGTGAACCAAGACAACTCCCTCAAATCATGTTCAAAAACCAACTCAAAATGCATAAAAGACTTGGATGTATACCTGAAAATATAAAGTAGATTGAGGAAAATTTGTGTAAAACTTTCCAAGACTTATACATTAGAAACCCCTTTCAGAACACATTCACACATTGTAAAAAAAAAAAAAAAAAAAAAGGAAAACATAAACAGTTGGATTATATCAAAATAAGAAGCTTCTGTACATTAAAAGAGACAACAACCAAAACAAAAAAAATACAAACGAATGGGAGAAAAATTTTGCTCTCCATACAATTGATAAGGGTTTGATAAAAAAGATGCACAAAACTTAACAAAAACAAATTTAAAAGTCCAATCAAAAATGGGGAGAAATAAAAAGTCACTTCTCCAAATAGGAAATACAGATGACTGATAAAAATGCTCAATATCAGTAGTAATCAGGGAAATGCAAATCAAAAGCACACTGAGACACCATCTTACACCAGTTAGAATGACTCATATTGAAACAACAGGCAACAGCAATTGTTGGCATGGATGTAGAGAAAAAGGAACATTCTTGACACTGCTGGTGGGAGTGCAAACTGGTCCAGCCACTATGGAAAGCTGTGTTTAGGACTCCCAAGCTACTGAAAATGGAACTTCCATTTGATCCAGCAATCCCACTACTAAGAATCTACCCAAAGGATACAAAAAAACTAATTCAAAAGGACACCTGTATTGGGATGTTTATCACAGCACTATTTATAATTGCTAGGATATGGAAGAAACCCAAATGCCCCAAAACTGGTCAATGGTTGAAAAAGATGTAGTATATTTACACAATGGAATATTATTCTGCAATCAAAACTGACAAATATGTGAAGCATTTGAGATAACACAACTAGATCTAGAGGGAATCATATTAGCAGAAATAAGTCAGAAAGAAAAAGACAGAAACCACATAATTTCACCTAGAGATGGGCTATAGGAATAACAAGGTCAAGGAAAACCAAAAATAAGCTGACTGCATAGCTGGAGCAGACTGCTATGGAAGAGGTGGGGGGGAGGGAGAAAGTGGGGAAGGGAGGAGCACAAGGAGATTGAGAGGAGGGCTCTTGGATAATGGTTTGAGGGAGAACCCCAGGAATGCAATGATAATAAATATATACATACACACATACACACACACACACATATATATGCATGACTTTGTAAACAAAATGATCCATAAAAAAAGACTGCAGAGGACATGAATACCAAAGTAAATAAATAGATAAATAAACAGAAATAAGAAAGAAAAATGGGGGGAAAAGGAATACTGAGTTGTAATTTCCTTTTTTGTGTTGTCCTTGTGTAAAGTGTTATACCATTCTCATGAAAGCAATTAGGGAGGCTTCTCTCTTTTTCAGTTGGAAACACTTAAGAAGGGTGGGTATTAGATCTTTGAATGTTTGGTAAAATGGACCAATGAAGTGATCTGATCCTGGACTTTTACTTTTTATGCATATATATTATTCACATTCTTGATTCAGATGAATTTTCATGAATACCATTTTCCTTATCCATTAAGTTTCAAAGTAAAAGGATTATATGTTTTTTATATCAGAATCTGGCAAAATGCCACACATATTCAAGAAATATTTGCAATTAAATTAATTAATAATCTATAGTTATTTTTTCTATAAATGATATCTTAAAATCTAAAAGATGTCTTAAAAATTCCTGCTACTGTTACATCACATGTTCGTTGAAGGTTTAAATCATTCATTGAATATTTTATTTTCTACACTATTTGGTGTATCAAGGATCACACACAAGTATTTAAATTGTGGAACTTTTCATCAAAATCAAATTTATCATTTTTGTTTAGTTATTATTTCTGAAATTGATTTCAATTTTGCTGCATGCACAAAATTCATTATTTTAGTTGGCATTACCTGATAAATCTTTGTCCCAATTTTCTGAAATTTGCTTGTAAAAACTACATAAATTTTCTAAAAACTTTTGTGTTTTATATAAAAAAATTGTGTTTCCTATAGTTATATAATGTGTGTTATTTCAACTGATAAGAGTCTTTGGCCTGTAATAGGCTACATGTCACAAATATTTCAAAGCCTTTAGTTCTCATGCTTCTTTTGTTTCTTATATAGTGCTTTATGAATGTCTTTTATTTACTTGTTCTATTTCTCAAATAAGTTGGAATATAGACACTGTATTCTAAAATACATGCACTCAAATATCTAGACTAATAAAACTATCTCAACATATCAGTGTAGTAAAAAGAAAATATTAGTGCCTCCTACCTATACATTATTAGGGAAATAGTGTGTGGTTACTCACCCTGCAGTCTTGTCACCAATTCATTATTCACTAACCCTGCAGTCTTGTCACCAATTCATTATTCACTCAAAAAAAAATGGAATCAAAATATAGTTACTCAATGCGGTTCACACTGTGTATCTCCTTTCCATAGAGTTTTGTTGACCTTTAACATTTATTTTGTCCTTATTGTGATAATGCTTAACTTTAATTCTATTTTTAGTTGGTTTTGAAGCTCACCTCCTGTTTACAAAGTAAATTTATTTCATTTTTAAATTATTTGTTTTCATTTATCTATTCCCCGGTTCACACTGTGTATCTCCTTTCATAGAGTTTTCTTGACCTTTAACATTTATTTTGTCCTTATTGTGATAATGCTTAACTCTTAATTCTCTATTTAGTTGGTTTTGAAGCTCACCCCCTGTTTACAAAGTAAAATTATTTCATTCTTAAATTATTTGTTTTCATTTATCTGTTCCCCAGAAGAAATCTTTAGTCTGCTTAGCAAAGAATCTATAAACAATACAGGTTTTGACATGTTCATGTAAGAATTTTTCCTCTTGTTTTCAGGTGAGCTATAACTAATTTATGTATAAGAAGGATGAGATCAGGGTAACCTTTATCCTTTATATTTACTTTTTTAAAAATAATTTATTTATATATGAATTTCACATCTTTGTTATCTCTGGGGTTCACCCCCCCCTCCCTGACTGTTCCCACCCTGTTCCACCCCCCCCCAAGTTGTGTACTTTAATTTGGTTGTTGGCTTGTTTTGACTTTTCTTCTTGGCTTTTTGTTTATCTTTCCCATGTCCCATATAGTAGTGAAACCATTTGGTTTCTGTCTTTCTGTTTGACTTGTTTCTGCTAATATGATTTCTTCTAAATCCATCCATGTTATCATAAGTTGGTGGCTTTCCTATATGCAAAAAACCAAGAAGAAGAAGAAATTTAAAAAGCCATCCCATTTACCATCACACCAAAAACAATTAAATACCTGAGAATAAACCTAACAAAGCACATGAAAGATCTATGCAAAGAAAACTTTAAAAAGCTGCTAAAAGAGATAGAAGACATAAGAAAATGGGAAAACATTCCCTGCTCATGGATTAGAAGAATTAACATCACCAAAATGCCATCCTTCCAGAAGCAATTTGCAGATTCAATGCAATTCCTATAAAAATTGCAATGACATTCTTAAAGAGAAAAAAAAAATTACAGAAGTTCATACAGAATAACAAAAGACCTTGAATATAGTTACTGTTTATTCCAATGCTTTTATTAATCCTGTCTGGATAGATGTTTGATTTTCTCTAGGACAGGGCTATCCAATAGAACTTTCTGTGATAATGGAAGCAGTCTATGTCTGTATCATTTAATATACTAATTTATTTTTGTGCTTGTGGCTACTGAACAGGTAAAATGTGATCACTGCAAATTAAATTTTATGAATTTTAATGGCTTTACATGGGTGATGCCAACTACCATATTTCATAGTACAGTTCTAAAATGCCCAGAGTGCTGAGGAATAAGTGGGGTTGAGCTCTGTGTGTTCTTTCATCTTGTTTCTCACTTCCCAATATACTGACCACTGCTTGAAGAAAATACTTTCTTTGTATTTCTTTGACTCCTGTACAGACATGGATCTTGTTGTCCTTTGCTACTTATTCTTTTAGGTTATTTGTTCGGTTCTTTGGGTCATCTACTTGATTTGACAATTGAATCTCCACTTTATTCATGCTCTTTCTTCTCTATGATTTCACTTTAAATACATTTTCTTCAAATGTTAAAGCTAGCTATTTGTCCATCACCCCTGTATTAGACTGGCATGATAGTATTAAGAAGGGGAGCACCAGGAGTTTTGCTTCAACCAATAATTTTATTTGATGGAGGGGTTATCATTTTCTTAGAATGAGATAATCAGTTAGGGAGTCTTAAGCATAAGCAGAAAGAACATTGCTACTTGTTTAATCATTTCTCTTTCTAAATTCTCCTCACTTTCATTTCATGGTGCTTGATACTTGTTGAAAAGCCTGAACTCTAAGACAGTTTCAACACACTTCACCTTTACTTTTTTCAGAATGCCAACTTGAGTGTTTCTCCATACTTTCTCTCCAATTTTGGCTAGTCCAGCAGATATTGGCATTTCTCTTGTTCCTTTTGTAGTTGCCTTTCTACTACTAACATGTTGACAACCAAATATTTTTCACCATAACCTCAGAGCCTTTCTTCAAAATAGATGTCACTCAGAACTAGAACATGAAATCTTCAAGTGTCCCTTTATGTGTACTCCAGGCATCAGATTCACTTTGGGTCAGGAATGAGATAGGGAACTTTATAACCATGTCTAAAATCTAATAATTGTCTTATGACAGATTTCTTTCATCTATGGTAATTTCATTCCTTTTCCTCCATAATCCCTGTATTAATTGCATCTTCTGCCAAGAATTTTTCTATCAAGTGATCACAGTGATTAAAAGTTCTTTTCAATTTCTGCTGCCAAGCTCATTGAAATAATCGGAGGTAATGAATTGATTTAAAATTCTTAATGGACCATACCAATGCTGGTTTGCACCATGAGGATCACAGTAGCCATCTCCAAGACTGTCGCTGTACCTGCCAGAGGTAGATGCCAACGCTCTCAGGACATCATGACAATCCAGGTTTGATTTTATCATAATTTCTGTTTTTGTCTAAGTGATAAGATAATCTTGCTTATATTATGCTTGTGCCATATTAGTATCTCAAACTTGCCAGTTACTCTTTAAGGCTCAGGATACTGAGTTGGGAGTCTAGTTCTTTAAACTCACAGTTACTAAAACATTTTAACCTCCAAGTTCCTGGGTCATAAGATAACTATACTCACTGCAGCAATCTTCTATCATATCCTGGAAAGCTGTTCTCTACACAGTCATGGAGTGCCTTCTACTGGGTCAGGGAAGTAGTGAGTAGGGTACTCTGTGTGTGGCATCATTGGGTAAGCACCCAGGTTATCTCTGCACCTGTCTGATTTGTTTGCAAACCAAGATGATAAGTAGGTGCAAGAGAATATTTATTAAATTCCAGGAAATCTTTATGAGTTCAGTTTTTTGCTTCCTTTTCTTTCCTTCTACTTTGCTTTCTGCATCCCCTCTCTCTTTCCCTTCTTAAATCCTAGGGCCTCTATTTAAAAAAAGTAAAGAATGCAAAGGACTGAATCTAATTTAGCAGATGAGCTTGGGAGAGAGGAAACCTGGTGGGGAGGATGGGTACATTTTTAAGTCTATTACTTCTACAAGATGTGCATTTTGTTTTGCTAATTTTGCTTGGCAGCTATTTTGATTTCCAGTTTTATATATCTCTTGCACTGAGAAAAGTTATTATATGGTTTTATTTCTCACTCATATATATTCTGTTTTCTAATGGAATATTACTTATCTGCTTCTCTAATTTCAAATCTTCAACTTTCTTATGTATATTTTGCCTTATTATTTTCTTTCTAGTAAAATTTTGGAAAGATACCTTTGGTGTGTCATCCATAATTCATTATATGTAATTCAGTGTTGATTCTACTCTTCACTAAATTAGTATTAATTCATTATTTATCCTATTACACTTTTGCTTATGATGCAGGTTTATTTTATATTTTTCAGTTCCCTCTTTGCTTCTGTCTCTCAATCAGCACCTTTTAAATCAGTTTTCTATTATTTTTTAATCAACTCTCATCTCTTAGTTTGGAGTACATTTTATGGACTTCCTCAGATTTATAAACCACATACTGAAATTTACTTCTGAATCCAGTTATTAATAATTTTCAGTAGTGCCTTTTTCTTCTTCAGTTTATAATACATTTGGTAGTAAACATAGTTCATTTGTGGTTTTGTTTCACTGTGTAGATTGATATAAATATTATCCTTAGTCTAAAAACACATGATAGACTAATTTCTTTAAAATAACATTATAAATAAAATATTCTAAGCCGAAAAGTTAAATACAGTTCTACTAGACTTTTTACAATACTTACTTTTGAATATGGCACTCAAATTTTACACTTTAGCAAAGAAAAAGGTAAGTAAGATTTCAAAGTTTGCAAACTGGTAATGATGATGAAAGTGATACTAATAACAAAAATTTTAATGTGAACAATTTTAAAGAATGTTTTTATGAATGCTTTTTTTAATCTAGTTATTTAGTTTTGTTTTTTTTTTTCTTTGTTATCCCCTCAAGGTAATACTTAGAAAGCTCAATCAGGTTTCCCTACCATAGCACACCTAATACCAAACCATCCATAGTTCACTACTACAGTCCACTTTGCTTCATTTGTTCTTTTTTAATATTAAATAATTTTATTATATATAAATTTCATATCTTTGTGATCTCTGGGGTTCACCCCTCCCAACCGTTCCCACCCTATCCCACCCTCTCTCCCCCGAGATGTGTACTTTAATTTGATTGTTGGCTTGTTTTGGCTTTTCTTCATGGCTTTTTGTTTCTCCTTCCCATGCCCTAGATAGTAGTGAAACCATTTGGTTTCTGTCTTTTTCTTTTTGACTTGTTTCTGCTAATATGATTTCTTCAAGTCCATCCATGTTATCATGAAATCGTCTAATTTGTTGTTTTTAACTGATGAGTAATAATATTCCATTGTGTATATATACCACATCTTTTTCATCCAGTCATGTTTTGGGACATTTTGGTTGCTTCCATGTCCTTGCAATTATAAATAGTGCTGCAATAAGCGTCCAAGCACAGGTGTCCCTTTGTACAAGTACTGAGGTCTCCTTAGGGTAGATTCCCAAGAGCAATTGCTGGGTCATATGGTAGTTCCATTTTCATTAATTTCCCACAAGGAAAAGAATACACCTTCTTCTCAAATGACATGGATCATTCTCTAAAATTGACCACATACTAGGACACAAGGCAAATGTGAATAAATACACAAAGATTAAAATAATACCAACTTTCTTCTCAGATCATAAAGGCTTCCTTTATTCTTACCCTTCCCCTCCTTCCAGCCTCTCTGGGTGCTTCAGTTCCATAGTCAGCTTTCTGAAACTTCTATTTATTAAACCAGAAACTGAAATAACAGAACATGGCAGGTTGTGCTTTTCAAAAAATGACCACAGTAATATTTCACTTCATAAATTCTTATTTAGAACCTTTGAATGTCAGTGGCCATTTAGTATGCAATATGGCCCTTACTATGAGATATAGTCCTTTTTTTTACATTTTATTGAGAAATTTATGACTATATGTTGAATCTTAAGCACCTATTGAAATTATCATGTGGTTTTTATCTTTCTGCTATTTTGTGAATGACACTGATTGGCATTCATTTGTCCAACCATCCTTGTGTTTTTTGAAGGAATCCCACTTGGTCATGATATATAATTCTCTCAATGCAGCACTGTTATATGCTAGCTTAGATTTTCTTGATAAATTTTGGTTGCTTATATGTTCATCAAAGATATTGGTCTATATAGTTTTCTTTTTCTTTTTTTTTTTTCTTTTTTTGTGCTGCCTTTGGCTTTGTCTTTTGGTTTTGGTCAAGGTAACATTGGCCTCATAAAATGATCAGAGACATCCAAATAGAAAGAAGCAGAAATGAAAGTGGTGAAATTACAACAGATAATGTAGAAAAACAAAAGAACAAAGAGAGACCTTGGATCAATAACTTCTTGGATCAATAACTTCCAAGAAGTTATGGTATCCATGAAGAAATGGTATCCATGAAGAAATGGTATCCATAACACAAATTACAAAGTTGGATTTTAATAACAGGGTGGAACATTTGTTGGTGTAGCAGGACCAGTGAGGAATATTAGATAAACATAGATTTATAGTCTTAGAGAACATTTCTAGACGTTAGCACGCACTTCTTGGTCAGAAAAACAAGCAAGGCCTAATGCTATAGAAATGAGATAACAAGGTCAAAGATTTAATCAAGTTGATTTCTCTTTGGTGTCATATCTGAAAAACAGAGCCTTAGATTCTAGCTTTTTTAGCTCTTCTTTGGATGTCTGATGCTAGATTTTGAATAACAATTTAGCAAAGGTAATGAAAAGTGAATTCTGTTCATCCAGATAACCTTGCCTGAATATAATTACAGATTGTATACCGACAATAGAAATCCTTTATTTATTTGTTATAAAAACTCCATTTTAGTGATAAGAAATTCATCACTTTTGTTTCAAAAGTCAAGTCAAAAATATAAAAATACATAGACAGATTCAGTGAGGAATGCAATGTCTTTTGACTATAGCATCATTGCACCCAAATGCTGAAGCTCAAGACAGCAGCATTGACAAAGAAGCCATTTTTGGTAGATGTTTTTTAAATACTTTTTTTACATTATCTTCAATGCAATGTCCTGGGATTTTGAGCCACGGTTGGTCTAGCTAGCTGACACTGACATATTCCCTTATAGATACATCTGACAACTCATAGCCCACGAGTCAGGCAGCTTACAGTAATATTTATGGACACCTTTGAACTCAATCACACAGAAGTAAGATATACAAAGAAGGAAAACCAATGACAACTGTTAAATAACACTTGTCTTGTTTTTCTGTTTTTCTTGGGCCATGAAGTCAAGGGTTATATGCACACATTAAAGGGCGAAATGCCTGCTATTAGGAAGAATGTGCTGTGGTACAGTTAATAGAAAATTTTATAAAGCATAACATAGTAGAGGATTTTCTCCATTCAAAAGGAAGCATCATTTTAGGTTTCCACCTAAATATGTCAATTTAAGTATAAAACAGATTTTATAATCAGAAGCAATAATGGGGTACTGGTGAGTGTGTGTGTATGTGTATGTGTGTGTAATTTTTAAATATTCAATGTGCAGATCTTGCACTCAAGAGAATTAATCAAACTGTCAGATACAAGACCAAAAACTGAAAAGCACACACAGTGGTATGTCATGGTAACTTAGCAACCAGAGCTGAAGAGGTTAAGACAGAAATTGCTGTCATTTTCTTATATTTAAGAGTTTCTACCTGCTCTCTCCCCCCAACTCCAACACACATTTTGATTCCTCTAGTTGATAGTTCACTGAATCAAACCTTTTATATATTTTAATAATCTTATATTTTACAATTCCTATTTGTGGAGGACAATAGGAATCACCTACTGAGTACGGAATTTCAGAACATCTGTGAATACTTCATTGATCAAGACTCTAAGTCTTTCATGTGTAACACAGGTGTGAGCAACTGGACTCATAATTTCCCACAGATCAGATAACACAAATAAGTAATGAGTAAATTCTCTAAATAAGTACAGCACTGGGGAGACATAGTCAGTTCCATGATGGGTCTGTTCTGGAGCTAAATGACAATTGTCACATCAGGAGGACAGGGGTACAGCAGATTCTATCTAGGCACTTGTATAGGTTCTGCATACAGTCAAGGAAATTATAGCTTAAAATATACAAAGGATTTATTTATTTTGAGGCTTAAGCAAAAGTGATTTGTCAGCCAGGGAAAGACACTCCAAGATACTTAAAATTTTGCCGGAGTTAACAGTTTCACATACTGTTCCAAATAGTCTTGGATTAGTGAAAAGACAGAGGCAATATTATCTCCTTCCTCCCAATCTCCTAAAAGTTGTTCTGCCACATTGAACCTCTTTAAACATACTCTTACACCAAGGAAAAGAGACTTGTGTGAGAGTCATAGTGGGCAAAGATGAAGTGACCCCAACTATTTAATCTTCCTTCAACCAAACTGACCCTAGGGTAGGTTGCTTATAAAATAACATATTTCCTCTAAGTAATTCTGGCTGGTGATAAAAAGAAAATTAATAATCCCTCTTAACTGTAGCATGTTTGTGATGAATTTCTGTTGACATTTCTAAAAAATACATCATCATCTAAAGGTAGTTTTGGAAAGAGAATGGAACCATGTCAATCATAGTTTTCTGATTTTATGGCTTGAAGTTCAATTCTCTTTATATTCCTGCTCCTATCCCTGTCCATTGCAAATAATTGTGCCTGCCCTACTGGTTCATCTTCCCCAAGATTATTAAACTCAGAAGCAAAACTTGAAATTTTTTTGGTTTATTTACTCCTACAATGAGCAAGAACTTAATTATCAGCCTATTGTTTTAGCTGAATTAAGAATCTTAACACAGTTAAGTAATTCTAGTAATGAAAGTATTCTGGTACTAGAATTTACTGGAAATAATAAGACTATAATGTTTCTTTTGTTTGATCTTTGTTTTGTTAAATAATCATTCTTGCAATTCATAAAGACACTAATGTTTTGTTTTTTTAAAAAAAAATTTCCCCATTTCCTACCTGAGATGGTTTGTTAGATGTAGGGAAATCATGTATAGAGGCAGAGAAAGATATACATGGATTAAAAAAAAAAAAAAAAAAAAAAAAAAAAAAAAAAAAAAAAAAAAAAAAAAAAAAAAAAA
>PVHY01006510.1:0-25970 GCA_004024945.1 Uropsilus gracilis | reverse complement strand
AAAATACTAGCTTTTAATTCAATGTTTCTTTAATTCAAGGACAGGAAAGAACTGATGGAGTCATATTAACTCATTATTACTTTTCTTCTATTTTTATGGTATAATTTATGTTATTCATGGTGTTATACATAGTGTATGAAGAATTCAAAGGAAAACATTTTCTGCCACATAGGATTAGTAGTAGTATCTTCATTTATATTTAGGGTATTATAATATTTAAATATTATATTTATTTTGTAGTTCATATTATTTATGTGGTTTATATGAATGAATTTATAAATTATATTGACTAGTATTAATCAAACCAATGCTCAAAAAATGTACAACTAGCTTAACGTATAAATAAAAGCACCACTGATTACAGAATAAAAGCAACTGATTACAGATGACAATGTAAGTACAGAGCTGACAATCTGCCTTTCCTGTGTATTCTGTTTGTAAGTTTTACAAAGGGAAAACAATGGAAAATGTAGTGGATGAGTAGTCACAAGAAGTTAACAAAAGTTTTAGAAATTATCAAGAGATTCATTTGAACTACAGACTTATGTACATTATGAGTGAAATTCACTTCGCTGGTTCCTTAATATACTCCAGCCTAAGTGAATTTTTTCTTCATGATATAAGCTAGTGCTGGTATTATAAGTATATTTATATAATATAAATAAATCTATCTACATTTATTTGGATGCATATATAAAAAAAATAATAGCATGGGTTCACGATCAAAATGCTTGGAAGCTTTAAGCAATCTGGAGGCCCTCAGTCGTTAGTGGCTCTTCTGGTTTTAGTGATGGTTTCAACTACATTTTCTCTGCAGACTGAGCAATCTTGGCCAATCTACCCTCAATCAGCATTGACTTGCTTTATAATTTGTTTGCATATCTCCTTGTGGTCAGAAAGATTATAAATCAAATCCCTATGAAATGTCCTAGTTTTTTGAGAAAAATTATTTCATTCATGTCTCAAAGAATACTGCCTCCTGTTAATTTAGGATAAATCCTTTTCTGTGTGACCTTTTTCTATTTTTGCTTTGAAAGGTGGTTAGTCATGACTTTTTGCTTAAATGTTCAATCTAGATCATTCTTTTCTTCCACAGATATTTATTGAATTTCTACATACCCTATACTATTTGAGGTGTAGGATATAGGATGCTGAGTAAGAAAAACCTCTCTCTTTGCTACTTTTGGTTTGCAATTCAGTGAAAAAGTAAAATAGAAAAGTGAAGGAATAGAAAAATAGATGAATTAAGGAAGCAACGTTTGAATCAGGGTTTCTCAGTCGTGTCACTTTTAGTATTTTGGGTCAGAAAAATGTTTTGCTGTGGAGGCTGTGCTGTGTGCTGCCCTAGCCTCCAAAGGCCTTATGGAGAAGCAAGACCTCCCCATCCCACCAACACAACGAATGTACCCAAACATTGCCACATGTATTTTAGAGGGCAAATTAATTCCTGGTTGAGGAAAAGTGAAACAACAGATTGTCACAGTAGAAATTATCAGGCTGGGAAACCTGGAGAGTCTAGCTGAGAAAATCACTCTAAGATGGTCTGAAAATCAACATCAGAAAAGTAAGAAGATACTAACCTTTGAATGTGGAAAGGGAAGAGTTTTCTGGGTTTTGGAAATAACAAGCACAAAGGGGCCTGAATGTTAATCTTAAAGGGCTCTGGAAACAGGCCAGAGTTTCTGGAGCATAGCAGCAAGGAATCAGGTTGGGGATATAGACCACCACCAGGTAACACAGCCTTATACTGCTACGAGGATCAGAAAATCCTAAACCTGCACCATTCTGGACTCATCCTGTGGACTAGAAAGAAACAACCAGGCATATATGTGTAGTTTTTAGGAAATGATGATGTTAGAATTTGTACATGAGTTCATCCTTCTAATTACTTAAAATTTCAATGTTAGAGCCCGGGGTCAGGGACTAATGAGATAGAAACCATTCCATACACATGCTCACACACACATTCACATGTAGGATTTATTTTATTGCATGGAGGATAGTTTTCTGCAATGGGTTGTTAATTTAGAAATAAATAGAACATTCAGGTGGTGGTGTCAGAAATGAAAAGTAGGTGAGGGGAGGAAATTGAGATGTTATTTCTACAAATTAGGGAATGCATTTGTCAACAACAAAATAGGTGAGAAATTAATCTGCTGTGTTCCAGTTTACATAATTAACTTCATCCAACACTAGATTCTAAATTGATCTGTTCTTCCAGTGAAAAGCATTTTCTCTGCAGTTTCAACTGTTTAGGCCTCAGTTAAGAATCTGTGAGACGTTAGGATCCATGAGTCTATTATTCACTATCTAAAATTATGTAGGTTTTAGTTCCCAATATATTATATTTTCATGAAATATAATAAATGCAATTTAATTATAATTTACAAATATACTTTAAATTAACTCTATGCTGTATTTGGCAGAAGATACCCTCTTTGATCATTTGTGTATGGATTACTGGTAATGTGTTTGAGATGATATAGGATATAGTAGTACTCTCATGACTCTTTTTTTTTTTTTTAATCAAAACCTAAGGTGAAGCTGGCAGGTGTCTTTGGTCCGGCATCTAGCCAAAGATATATCCAGGAACAATTTTCTGAAAAGAAATAAGAAAAACTTTCTCTTCTGCCAAACTTCCTCACGCCTGCTGCTCTTGAAAGCTATTTCTACAGGAAAAAAAAGTCCATAAACACGGATATAAAAAGCAACAGTTGCCTCTGTTCAAGTTCCCATCACATGTGACCTGATTTTTCAATCCTCTGTGATGTCTGGACCCTTGTTGCTCAGCGAGAGCCAAAGCAAACTGCTTTCAAGAGTCTCCATCTCTGTCTGTTTGCAAATCATACCCAGTTTGCCCATTAGGCAGACATCTGGTGGGGGCACCACAGCACAGCTTCCTCACAGAGCCTCAATCTGAGATAGGGGCCAGGCTGCACTCTGCCAGAACTCATCTGGAGATGCAGAGGTCAGTGTCGAGTGGGATAAATGAACTTGTTTCTGACACTAGGACTAAACAGAAAACATTTCGGGACAATGGGTGGCCTGAGGCTGAGAGTGATTTCTGGAGAAGAAGGGTAAAGAATCCCCGAGTCTACTGACTACCCTTGAAATAGCTGCTGCCAGGAGAGAATGTGACTTTGTATAGGAGTGTGTTTGTGTAAGTGTGAGTGTGTAATTAATAATGGAAGCCATAGACTATCATCAAACCTTTCTACAGTAATTTCCCTGCTCTTTCAAATATTTCTCTAAGTTCTTTTTTTTTCCCCAAAGGAACTATTTTTGCAAGACACAGCAGAGTCATCCAGCTATTTTGCTATCATTTGTATCTATTCTTTGCTAGTTGTTTATTGAAGTTATTTCCCGACATTTTTGACAAAACCAGTGCTTTCAGAGAGAATTAAAAATTCTGTGCCAGCATGCTCTATGCTCTTGGAAAGAAAATTCTCCAGATCCCCTTTGTGTGTGAGTGAAAATATCTAGGGCAGCTTAAACTTACGGTGATATCCTTGACAATTTAAACATCCAAATAAAAATACTGCTTTTAGCAGTTTGTTATTGCTTCTTAATAGAGAATCCTGAATTATAGCGGATTGAAACAACATATTTCTCTTCAGATCACACTCCTGTGATTTGGTGGTTTAGGTGGTCTTCATTTAGTGTCCTCTGGCCTTGGCCAGACACCCTGTGCATTCACGTGCATGTCAGTAAGGCAGGTGGTGAGCAGGTGTTTGCCTGTTGGGTGGAGTGATGGTGGTGACTGGCCTCCATTTCTTTCATTTTCCAGAACATGAGCCAAGGAATAAAACCATTTGATCTGAGGTTTCAAGAAATCTGAAGACACAGATCAAGACTCAATTCATCAGGTGGGAATTAGACTCTCACTAGACAGGAAATACTGTAGTTACCCCCAAAGGTTGTCAATGCAGAGGGCATTCCCCCCCCCCATTTTATTCCTTTTTTTAAATAATTTCTTGCATAGATAAATAGTTGCTGGGATGCCTTCCCTCCCCCCCCACCAACCCCTATGGTCCGTCTGTTCACTCAGACTCTCTCTCATTGTGTGTTGGTTTATGTTCAGTCCATAGGTTTCTCTTCCTTTTTTGTGGTTGTGTCTATTTGACAGGTGAGGGACTGTGTTACTGGTACATGGATTTCTGTGCATGAAGGATAGTAGTCTTAACTTTGCGTTGGGCAGCCAGTCCATGCTCGTTTGAGGCTTAGCAATGTCTTCTCATTGCTGACTGCCCATTCCAGTCTATTCTCCCTGTATATCCATTGCCTCTTCACCCTACAGCTCTGCTTTCTATCTTGGGGGGGTCTTGCTTCCAGCCGTTTGGGGGATCGTCTCCACTCTCTCCATTTGCAGATTTGTTGTGGAGCCAATTCCCCAGCTCTGTGAACCGCCTTTCCCATGGGATGGGGAGGAACTCCTTGTTTTCTTGAGCTGGCATATCCTGAAATGGAGTCTTGGTTCACCCATTCCTGATGAGTTTGTAGGTGCATTTCTGTGACAGGTCTTCATCATAGTTGTCTCTCCAGCCCTTTATGTTCTATGGTGATCCTTCTCTTGTGTCCTGGCCAGTTGTATTGGCAGGATGCCGCTTCACTCTCACTCCACTTAGTTCTTATTTCTCAGGAGGAATAAGAAAAACACAAACATTGCAAACAGAGGCATAGAACCTATAAGGAATACAGAGGGTGTTTTTGCAACTCCCTCACTTCTTAATATTCCTTATTACCTGGTAGGTAACCTCTATATAGTCTTTCAAAAAATTTTTACAAAACTCATTTTAAGTACCATTTTTCCATTTCAGAAAATACCATGAAATACCATGGACTGAGACATAATAGGTAGCTCGTCTAACATCATAAATAATAAACAGACAAGCTCAGGTTTGGACTAGGACTTATGTGATACAAAATCTTTAATTATTTTGCTCCTATTTAATTTAGTTCTCTATTTTACTAGTTAATACATTGCATTCAATTCTGTTATCAATTTTAGTATCTTTACTTTCCCATCTTTTTTCAAAATCACATTTGACTTTATCACTGCATGTATATAATTGCAATGTTCTCTTTTTTTAAGAGAACTGGATTTGGTTAAGATTTAAACCAATATTTTTGTTCTTAAGTAAAATATAAATAGGAATCAATACTATGAATTTATTTCATATTGAAAATATTTTTTGATCCTTTTCCAGTCTTTACATGTAAATCTGAAGGTGGAGGGAGAAGAGGGGCCAAACACAGCAGATATCACTAAAAAGATGAGAGGAAAGAAATAATGAATGTTCTAGAATAGATGTGAAGTTTTGAGTAATTCCTTATATCTTGATTCTCCCCTGAGAAGATCCTCCCGATGGGTATCTTGTACATGGTAGAGTAGAAAAAGGCATGTGGTAGAAATAACGCTTTCACACTGATGCTTCTTGGATGGCTAGTTTAAATTGGTGCTTCACTTCTCTTCATCTCAAAGTCTTCACTGGTAAACTGAGATCATTAGAATTGCAAGCAACCTTAGGAATAAATTATCTTGGCATTACAATTCAGTGCACAGGGACACCTGAAGCAGTGGACTTCCTGGGCTGAAATTCAGTCCACCTGCTCACCTGGACTCTACCTGCTGGAGCAAGGTTCCTCTCCAAACTTTTCAGAGTCCACCTTGAATAAGAATATACATGTCCATATGCCTATCAAAAGGGATGTCTTCAATTCTCTTGAGTACCATATGGTTAACCTTTACATTGACCTTAATGGTCTTTAATCAATGTTCCAGGTAAAATGGGAGTGAGACCTGCATAGTTTTATGTTCTCTTCTTGAACCATAGATTACCATAATTACCACTTCCTTCTAATTGCAAAGAAGTACAGTGGTAACAGCAGTAACGCTTCATCCTTCTGATGTGAACATCACCTAGTGTTCACTAAATGTTAGTAGCATTCTCTCCATTAAACATGTTTTTGATGTTAACTTCTGTTTGGAAGTAACAAGTAAGAGAAGACAAGGGTGGAAAGCCAAGGAAATATCAGTTAGGCAACCTCTGTTGTAGGCTTCAGGAGAAACAACACATCTAGATTATCCTTTCTGATTTTGTCTTAGCATCAAAGCAGTAAGGCCATAATATCCCAAAAGTGGTGAGCTAGGAGTTAAAGTATAACAGGTTCTGTTTTTTTTTTTTTTTTTTTTTTCTTGTGGCTTTCAAATAACAATGCACAAAGCAGTCGAACATCTCATGTCAAGCAGATACCCCACCAGGAACATCAGGATTGAAGTTACTCCTAGTGCTTGAAATAGAAAACCAGCTTTGAATAAGAATTTTCTTTTCCCAGTTTTTGCATTTGATTCTTCCTTAAGAATCTATGACATCAGCACATACCTACAAGATTCACAGTGTCAGCTCCTACTCAAATTACACCCAAGTGATGTAAATAAGTTCTCAAAGAATACTGTCTGTGTAAACCCTGGGTGAAGTCTTACTGTTGTGATTCCTGAAAAGGCCACATTTTGTCAAACCCCTGCCTAAGCATTTCTACTGCCTAAGTATTTTTACTGTCTTATTCTTTTTTCTCACAGTGTTATAAGCTAATAGAATACCAATGCAGAGTAGTGAGTTTTGTGGTAATATTTTCCAAAGTCAAATACTTCCTAATAAAAATGATAATAATACCTGTTATTACGTTAGCTTCCTAAGGTTACCGTAGCCTGGTTTAGGCATACCATTAAATGATAGAAATGTATTTCCTCATAGTCCTACAGGCTAGTAATCCAAGATTAAAGTCTCCGTAGGTTTGGTTTCCTTGAAGAATTCTCTCCACAAGAGCCTCACTATGTCCTGGTGTGGTCTTTCCTTTGTGGGCAGGTTTTCTTGGTATTTCTCTGGATGCTCCAGTCATACTGAACCCAAAAGCCATTCTGACAACTTAATCATCTCCTTACAGGCCTTATCTCCAAAGACAGTTATATTCTGGATACTGGAGACTGAGTATATGGGGGGGGGGGAATGACACAATTCAGTTTTGTCTTCTAACTGAAGAAAGTAGTTAACACTCTTTTTTTCTCCCCCATGTCTGACTTTAGTCACTTCAAATAAATGAAGTTCTTGGTTTCTTATACTCAGAACTTTCAACATTTTCAACTAGATAATCACTTGTGGGGGTTAGATAAGAGACTAATCTGTGCAGTCTCATCTGCTTCATTTTGAACCTGGTTTCTACCCGGTAACTGCCACATTCATCTTCTCCCCTTTGTGAAAAAAATGTCAAGACACTATCCACTTCTCACTGAGGATTGAGGGGGCAAATTATCCCTTCTGAGAGCAATTTATTAAGACTAATCTTTACCACAACTTTTCAAATTGACTTTACACCCCCATTTCATAGAAAACAATACTGAGGTCAACAGAAGGTAAATGATTGGCCAAAATTACATGGAGACTGAGGGACAGACTCAGGATATGAATCTGAGTTGTTTCCCCATCATATTATGCTTTTCATGACAGGCTCCCCTACACCTCTTCAATATACTACAGTCTTTGACCCAGGTTACCTAACTCTGAAACATTGTGCCAAAGTAATTCACTATTAGTCATAGGCCACCTTTTGTATCTTTTTGAAAATCCAAGGCATTAATTGATTATTTCTCTCCCAAATACTGACCTAGGGTATTACAGATTGCAAACTTGACAGCACATTAATGTTGCCCTCTAAAATGGGCACTAATAATTGAGAATGCATTTTGAGGATAATAGATTATAAATCCTAGCTTAATTGAACCACTCATCCACCCCACCCCCCAAATGTATGACAACCCAGTTTTAAAAGACTCAGAGAATTTGGAATATTGACCTTGACTATCCAAAGAATTAAGTAGAGAATTAAGGCTTACATTTTGCCCCATGAAAAATAGTTTAAAAAGAGAAAAATGCTTGCATAATATACACCAGAAAATGTGACAACTTGAAAGTAATGTTCATTTTCTCTAAGAGTCCATGAGTTTATCACATGAACTTCTAATAACCTCCAGAGAAGAGAGGAAACTAAATGATTGTGCATGTGGATAGGCTGTGCTTCTGGGAGAGATGCCTCTGTAACTCTTGAGAGGTAATCTTTGCTTCCCCACTGTGAAACCCAAGACTTGATTAACTTTTTCTTAGCATACCAATAAATGTTGTATTGGCTATAAAAAAGTCAGTTCTAGTATAAATCCAACTCCAGTATTTAATTCCTTGACCTTCCATGTCAGAGATTCCCACCAGCAAAGTACATGCCCTGTGAAGTGTCTCCTTTTTATTGGTTCTAAATTTACCATCTGATCACTTTGTAGCTCCTACACTCATCAGGCCATGAACAACATAAAAAAGGAATGTTCCAGAGACCTTCATATTTTGGAACATCTTTTTCCTGCTCTATTCCCTCTGCTTCAATTCTTCCATATGGTAATGAATCTCCTAGGGAAGGTGTGATTTATTTATACAGAGCTGAAACAAATGAGAGAAAATCTTTATTTCAATTGAGATTGATACCAAACTAACTCCTCTAGAATATTGTTTCTGCTTTATCCACCAATCTATTATGAATGTAATAACTTACCTTAAAGGTTTCTGATGCTCATTGTTCATTATATAAGTATTTAAGGATGCTATCTGAAAGTATGGTTTTGGAGATGAATCTTTAAAGGAGAATAATTCTTTGTAGGAACTTCTAGAGTCATTGCTTATTTATAGGAGTATATTTTAAACAGAATGAGAAAGCTACCTATCCCTATTCCTCTCTCTCTTAAAAATATTTTTCATTTCACTGTTTTGAAATTTTTATTTCTATTTTATCTTAGTTTTTTAAATTATGAATTTACCAAGAAAAGGTAAGATCGCCCTTCCCTGGGAGCTTCTGTGCTCATGATTCTTAACTGGATTAAGTCTGGGGATTTGTCTAAACTACATTCCATGATTCTTCCTGCAGAGATGCAGATAAACTTAGACATGCTACAAATCACAGAGCCACTTTTAACAAGGATGGCCCCCATTTCTCAGATGTATCGGGGCTGTAAAGTAGTACACTGCTTTACAGTGTGCTGGTCTATATTAAAGGAAATGAATTTTATTTAGTGGGTTTTGTTAAGGGATAGAGCTTTAGTTTCTCTCCAAGTACCTTATTCTCTTCCTATCTAAACTTACACATGCCGCTCCCTCATCCAGATGGTCTTTTCCGCTTTTCCTTTTATCTCTGAGTGCCCAGGTGGGCTGTCTTCACTCTTACTACAGACTACCAGGCAGATTCCATTGTTCTAGCCTCTGTGCTCGTCTGACCTTGAAGTGAGCCTTTGATACCTTGCACATAACCATTTCAGCCTGCCCTTCCTCTCCCAAGATTTTGAAGTCTTAAAAGCTATGAATGATAGGGATATCTTTATACCAGAAGACAATGAAATTTGTGTGCCATATCATAGGGATTCTTTAGATGCCAATGAATGATGAAAATTGACAATTGAGTGACAGGACACGATAAGTTTGATGGAACTGAGAAATAGACTGTGGAGAAGAGTGGGAACAACTCAGAGACAACCTGGTTGGCCTTCATGCAGCAGAGGAAAACCAAAGAGAACTTTTTCTACTTCATAAATACGTCTCTAGCCAGTTAGAGACAGAAACTGGCAGTGGGAAAATGTTTTGCTTGACTCTTCAAAGTGTCAAAGTTATTTCTTCAAACTCCAATATCCAGAAAACTGTCTTTAATCTTGGATAAGAGAACAAATGATAAAATTACACCCACCTAGAAGAATGGATATTTCTCTGCCCTGAGCATTCACATGGGGAGCAAGCCAGGGGAGATGTCACTAGTGACGGTTAAAAATAATAAAGATGTTCTGAAAATTTGATGAAGGATTCAGGGTAAATGTTATTTTAACATCAGAGGCTCAGCAGCAAGAAGACTAAATTCTACAAATTATGAAAAAATAATGAATAGGATTTGAGATTGTTGTTTCAAATAACAATAAAAAGGAAGGAACATTGTCATTTAAGTCACTCAGAGTGGAAGCAGCCTGACAGACCCTGTAAAAAGTACAGTCCTAAGAGCAGATGGAGATTCCCCTTTACTTACAAAGGGTGAGGGATCAAAATATTCTCCCTGCTTTTACTTTTATAACAGAGAATAAATGCTAGAGCAGGACTCAATGGAAAAAGAAGAGACGTTTCTTAAGTCCTCTCAGACTATAGATGACGACTTGTCCAGCTGCCTAAGGCTAGTGAAAATGGTCTTCACTCACCTGTGGAAAAGGCAAGATGGCTCCTCCTGAGAAAACATAGAGGTATATATGCCCCAACTCCACTCGCCTATCTCTTTTCTGAATATCCTACTTTCATTGATTGAGTCCCAGAGCTCTTTAAGACCAGTGAAAAGGAAAGTTGGCCAAGTCACAAATAAGGAGAACCTTCTGGTTAGAGAAAGCCTTGGGTAAAATTATACATGCCTGCATTAGACCTGAAACTGGGCAGCAGAAGAGAGAGCACAGGAGGGAGAACTCCAGTTTGGAGGCAGTTAGGGAACACAGAAACACAGGAAAAGTAAGCCAGGTGATCCAGGCTACATTTTTGAATTCCCTGAACACCGCTGTCAGTATTGGAGTGGAAATGGCAAGGAGGGCTTTTTTTCCCTACTTTCAGCTCCTATAGTTCCTGTCTATGGATCAGAGAACTGGGCAAAACATCATGCTAGCATTTGTATTAAATCATTATCACAAAATTTAATAGAGTCATGACAAACTCATGGCATTGAGCTGTCCCTGTCAAAATTCAAATTCCCAGATATGGGCAAAGCTCATTTTGCTTCTCTGTTATCTGGCTGTTTCTTAAATCCTTTTGAGAGGAGCTGTGACTTTTAGAATGACTTGGTAGATGGTTAAATTAATGGAATTTCATAAGATGCCCTCTCTTCTAGGGATGTTCCCTATCGCAGGGACTTGAACAAACTAAAACTAGAAACAGGCAAAGAGTGACATGAGCAAAAGTGAAGATGTCTCATGGAAAAAGCACCCAGATGGTGGCCTGTCCTGTGATCTCTTGCTGACAGGCAGGCACTGCTGTTTGCTCACCAAAGCAACTTTCATTTCCCTCCTGGATACAAGGTAGATGAATGTCACCAGCCTTCCACGCTGTTAAAACTGGTCAGACTACTAAGGACAAGACTGTGGAATATAAGTCTTACGCCTGACCTATGAACATGAGCGCTTTCCCCATCTCCTCACTGGAAGGACAGGGCATGGTGGAGGAGGAGGAGGTGGGCACCTGACGAAAGGGTCCTGGACCTGAATACCTCTCCAAAGGTAGACATATGCATTGGACTCAGCATGAGAGGAAAGCTTTTCTTAAGTGACTTGGATTTGGGGGAAAGGGTGGCTTATACCCTAACCAAAAGGGACATGGACCCTAACCAAACTGAGTGTTTAATCTATACCACCTGGCTTCAGTTTCCTCATTTGCAAAAGGGGGCTATCACCTATCTATCATCTTCTGTGAAATAATAAAATAATAATAATAAATAATAAAGTGAAATAATAAAAATATCAAAATATTTATATATGCAAAATATGACAGAGGGCAGTATGTGTTTTGATAGTTGATGTATCCTCGCACAATCTCATGTGCAACATTTTCCTTCTCCCACTTGTTATCCCTGTGAACATCAGGCACAGCCCAGGTCTCTCTGCAGTGGGACCACTGATCCCCAATTACAGCTAGGTGATAGCAACCCCTACATAGTCTCTTTTGGTGACCATGTTGAACACTTTCCTTGAATGAATCTGCTTGACAGCAGGGTTTGTTTTAACATGTTCTATTTTCTTTCTTAAAAAGGAGAGCAGGTCACTCCAAGTGGGTAGCAAAGGCATTACCATCAACCCATAGACATCTTCCTTTTTCAGGAGGGAGAGTCACTTCCCCTGGGGAGCATGTGGCCACTGCCAAGACTCTGGAGTGGGAAAGGTAAAGAACACCACCTGATTTGAACTAAAATGAGGACCGAAGGGGGACAGTGGGAGAATTCCAACTCATGTGGGGGGGTTTCAAGCTCCTTGTGGAAATGACTAGGTTATCCTGTGGAAGAGTCTATCACCTACTCTCAGATGACTAAAGCTGTGAGATCTTGCACATCTTAGAAGTCCTCTATTTCCTTTACTTTCCTCTTTTGCTGATGTGGCCCAAGATGAGAAAGACTATAAATTGTCAGTCATTTGCACCAGAATCCAGAGCTCCTGACATCTTACCCAGAATGTGTCTCAGCACACTCTGTACTATCCAGAATGGTAATTTTCTAAAAGATGAGAAGAAAGCGGGATTTGTTATCCTTAGCCTTGAAGATGTTGTTTCTGTGCCTTCAACTGCCAAGCATGTCCTTGAATGTAGCAAATGTCATCTTAAATTGTTGTTCACTTATTTGGGGGACGAGAAGGATGGAAGTGTCAGGTAGGAGGGAAAAAAATACTATGCTACTAACTTCTAACTTCAATGCATGTGAACATTATATAGAGAGAACTTATATAGAAAGGAGAAAGTAAAACTTCATTTTTATTTAGTAAGAGTCCATAGTAAAAGTCAAAATAGGTGTATTGGATCTTTTGTATTAGTATTAGTATTTGACATCAATTAGCTTTTTCTTTCCACCTTTGAGAAGTTATAATAGAGTGAACCCTTACATTATACCATTGATGGAAAGATGCAGACATCTTTGATGACCTAAAACACAATAAATAACATAAGCCCTTGATATTTACCCCTTAAGAGCTAGTTGAAATTTCAGAGACATGGCTATATTACGATAGTTGTGTATGCTAAAACTTAAAATACACTAAACGGAAGGACTTACTCTCATTGTTCCTAAACTTTAAATTCCCTGATCTTCTCCATTTTGGTTAAAGCCAAAGGATAGAAATACATTTTCTAAAAGCTTGGTTTTTCTTATACCATCTACCGAAACAAGTGTTGTCAACTACCCTATTTTATGTCCTGCGTCTGACTAGCTCTTATCAACTCAAACATAAGCCAAACTGCCAGCATCTCTTGGCTGGATCATTTTAATCGTTTTATCATTGGTCTCTCTGCTAACATTTCCATCCCATAATTCTGTAATCTCCAACCAGAATTATCCTGTTAAACCATAGTTCAGACATTCTGATCTTTTCTGTGCAAAACCCTGAAGCACTTCTTGACTCTATCATCAAAAGTCAAAGTGGTACAGTTGTCTCCAAAGTCACACATGACCTGGCCATTCAGACCTCTCTAACTTCATCTCCTTGTCCCACTTGCACTCACTAGGCATCCTCACACTATCCTTACTGTTGCTGAAAGGTGCCACTCACATCTGTGTTCAAGCACTGGGTCCCCTCCTCATTCCTCCATCAAGTGCATTTCTCTTCAGTACTCATGGCTTGTAACTTTCTTAGTTTTCTTTCTGAAGTCACTTTCTTGGTGAAATCTTCTCTGACAGATATATTTAAAATGGAGGAACCAATGGAAAAACAGAAGAAAAAGAGATAAAAAAATAAAATGGCGGGACACCCCAACCTTATGTCTTCTGCATTTCCTACTTAGTCTTTTGTATTGTATTTTTTTCCATTTCATTAAATCATTCATTGTGATCTATTTTTCATTTTGCTATTTGCCTCTCTAGAATATAGCCTCTGTGAAAGCAGCAATTTGTGTCTGTTTTGCATATGGTGATCTCGCTAGCAGTTACAATAATACGTGTCCTAAACACCCATAATATAGCTAAGAGAATTCATGAACTAATGAAGAAAAGAAAGGAGGGAAGGGGAAAAGGGGGTGAGAGAAGGAAGAAGGGAAGGAAGGAAAATGATGAGCTTAGTGTATTCTGAGATTTTTGCAAGTCTTTATTTTTCTGCTACTTTTTTAAGAGGTTAGCTTTAGGATGATCAGGTTCACAATGTGATCTCCAGCAAATAATCATGAGCTGCACTGTCTTCTGCTTGCATGGCATAGTTTCTGTTGTTGTTTTCATTAAAGTAAATGCCCTGAGGGAGATGCAGGTGCTGCTGTTCTCCACCCTTGCTTCCTTCTCTTCCATCTCTCCCATGTACCTTATACATTTACTGTACCTTTCACCTGGTTATGGAAGGCATTTGGATGTGTGCGCCTCTGCTAATTTTACTTTACAGTCTCTTCTGTAGACTGGTGCTGCCAAAGCTATCATCAGTATTAGAAGCCATAATCACAATTCATTGATATGTATTGTGAGTTGAGTGTTTGTCATGAACTGAGTTAGGGAATCAGAGATGAAGAAGTCCTTTTCAAAACATACTCAATGAGCTTGTCACATAAATTCAAGGTCTGCACCCACTAGACCCTTAGATTGGTCTTCTGTCCTCAGAAGAGTGCATTTCATAGATTCCTTCATACCAACATATCATTAAATATTATGTCCTCTCTTCCTTCCCATATTTCATGACTTAGGTTTTCCCTCCATCTGAGCTAGTAAATAATTCTCTATATGGAGTCTATTTTCAACTGAAAATCCTATGTGTAACTCCTTAGACCCAAAAAGGCTTTGTCTATAAGGCCTCACAGAGAATAGTTCCCCTCCCCCAATTCAGAATATATTTAAAGCCAATACAAAGTGGTTTTATGAAGAGATGTGCAACCAAGGACTCATTCATCCCCCAGTCCTTCCCTCCTGGGCCTGCTGTGTTGATACCAAGTCTACTGTCCCCATGCTGAGTGTTTCAGCCAGGCAGCTCCTTCTCAGATATCTTGACTGAAACAGTTTTCTCCACTTTGACACAGGACTATGCTCCTAGTCTAGTCGCCAGCCATGGATCAACAAAGAGGTAGCAACATTTTGGGAGTTTTTCGTGATTTCCCTTGGTGCTGACCCATGTTCTTTGCTGTTCTGTGAGGGTAATGGGCCTCCAGTAAGCCAATGTCCCTTTTTGCCTCTTGCTTGTACCATCTTAGTCAGTAAATACAGGCTTGATTGTTATCAGTTGTTGGAAACTCTCTACATGAAAGACGGTTATGGGGAACTAATATGGACTGTCAATTCTTCTCAATCTCTAGACTTCTTTTCCTTTCACCTTCCTCAATATTGTGGCACAGGTAGAAGGCACACATTTCTCTTGGTTTTCATCTGTCATTTTGAAAATCTGACCTTTTATTTTATTTTTTTTTTTGTTTAATAGCCCTACTTTGAAGTAAATCTCATCTGGGATTAGGTAGCCACCAGTGCCTTCCAGTTTTCCCTAGAATTGTGTATAAATTCTTATCAGAATTAATCATGACCAGAGAGATTTGATCTGCACTTCTTGGACCTTACCTCCTATCCGTCTCAGCCACATTCATTTCTCTTGAGTCCCACTGGTTATCTTGAATACCTCAGAGCCTTTTTTGTCTCAGGTAAATTGTACACATTTGCACCTCTGCCCAGAAGGTTTTCTGAAGATCTTTCTGGCGATGCCTGATTTTTCATGTCTCAGTTCAAATGTCACCTCCTTAAGGAGTTGTTCCTTTTCTAGTGTGTAGCCATTTGAAATCCATTTCCTTGCTTTAGTTTTTGTAACAGTTATCACTATCTTAAAATACCTTTTTATTCTTTTACTCATGTGTTACTAGACTGTAGCTCCCAATGGCTTCATTTTCTATTTCACAAGACAGAGAACAATGTATAAATAAATGTGACATCCCCCTGTTCTCCTGGATGATGTCCACCAGCTTCCAAGTAACATGAGTTCTTGATATTGCAAGCACCTGTCCAGGTCACATTAACTGCCTATTCAGTGTTCTCTTGTGCAGTTTCATGGACTCCTTTACTGATATGTGCTTCACCATTACTTTAGCTCAATGAGCCATTTTCAGAACTGTGTTTGTCATCATCTCAAACTCCAACCCTCCCCTCTTTTAGATAAAAATTTTCTGTCGTTCCATGATACCTCTTTTTTTCTTATGTGAAACTCTTATTCCTAACTTGGACTTTATTTTCTGCTCTCTGATAAATCTCCTAAAAGTTTTTCCTCTCTTATATGTTTGGAATTCAGGACTAAACATTTCAATGTGTTCTCTCAAGTTTTTGAAGGAGTGCTTTGTTAAATGATTATACATTGGACTTGCTTTGATAGTGTGTGAGACTTTAAACTATCAATGTAATGGACTTTACAGTGAAAAATTCTTTCTTTATCCTGTTTCAGGATAGAGAGCATGAGAATCTCATCTCTGCTTGACAATCCTTTCATTCAGCCCTAATGTGCATTTTCTCGATCTTCAAAAAGGTCCGTTTTTTTCCTCCTGTCTCTAGCCATATTATTTTTTTCTACTCAGAAAACTACATCTTTTCTCCTGAAAAAAATTAAAATCTATTCCCTCACTCTCATTTAATTCATTCAGTTCCCCACCACCACCATCACCATACCTCCAAACTTATCTAAAGCATTCACTCTCCTTTTTTCCTTTCGACTTAGTTCTGAGTATGAAATGTATTTTTCTTTTTTCTTATCCATGGCTAATATACTTCTCAGTAGGTATTGTGTGTGTATATGTATGTGTGTGTGTGTTGAATGAATGGAACAACACCAGATGGACTATTCAAAACTATTAGCAGAAAGTGAGATGTTTAATATTCCGAAGACTAATACAGATGTGTTCAGACAGGTCTAAAATAGAACAAAGTGAAATACTAAATCCTTTTGACTTAGCAAAATTAGTAGGGGCACTTAGCTCTCCTATCATACTGGGTCTTATGTGACTGCCTGACTTAGAGATGCCGTGTTGGTCTGGGAGTCGGGAGACACAAGGTCTAATCTTGAGCCTGCTACTACCTGTCATTAGCTCTCTCAACTTCAATGACTTCATCTAAAAATGAAGGGCCTGATTGTCTCTAATTTCCCTTCTGGTTCTAAAAGTCTTTGATTCCTTTATTCCCTTGTCATTGTATCAAATTGACAGCTAAAAGTGAGCACTTCATTACAGAATGGGTGAACCTAGGTAACAAGGGAAATGTCTCAAGTGAGACTCTGGCAGGAAAGAAAGCACAGGAACATACTATGTGCTTTGTTGTTTTGTCTGAAGCTGGTTATAGTGGGAGACAGAAAAATTGAGATCTGAACTTTAATCTTTGTATGGATTTCAAAAAGCAGTAAAATCAGTAAAGAAGTGGATTCAGGTAGGAAAATGTATTCGCAAGGTCTTGTTAACCATGCAAATAATCTTGTACTTTTATTTTTGATGCAAAAGGAAAACATTGATATCTTCTATACATAGATTTTCATTTTAGATATTGTAGATTTAGTATGGCCATGGTGAATACAGGGAAACCAATTAATTTCCCAATGGTTTCAAATAGATTCTACAACAGAGCTAATTATTGATTTTGAGTGTGAAAGCTCTTAATTTGCAATTTAATCACTTTTTAGTTTTGGCCAAGAAAGATAAGGGAAAGCCCTAAGGTTGGGTGGAATCATTGTCCCCTCTTTCTCTGAGATTAGTAATTGATATTCTCACCCACCACAGATACAAAAACACAATTTTAATTATTACTTGTAAAACTTGTGATATTTCTGTCACTTAGTTCTATCCTAATGTTTTTTCATATTATCCAAAAGAAACATGTATAGAGTTCTACACGGTCTATTACTAATAAGTCCTGCAAGGACCCAGGGAGCACAAACAAGAGCTGTATTCCACTCTCCTCAGCATATTATATGTTTCTCTGTAGATCTGAGGGCTAAGGATGAACTCATTCCAAAGTAGATATTCTGGTAAGTTACTTTTAAGGACTGTGTGTATGTGTTGTACAATACAGTTTTTAATTAAAAACACAATTTAATAGGCTTTTTGTGTTACCAGATGCAAAATGTCTCGGACACCATGGTGGGGGTAAGGAATGTGTCTAAGTGGGTTTGTTAATTCAGAATATGTTGTGCAACCAAGATAATAAGCTCTGTCCCCATCTGGAATGCCCTGTTCAGGAGAATAAAATGTTTGATTCAGGTATCCAAACCTGAGTCCTGTCATCTGCCTTTGTACAAGGAAAACTGGGCAGAAATCAGGTTACAAAGATATGTCTCCTAACATGGCAGCAGCATCTCCATATAAAACAAAAACTGCTGATTTGTTTATATCTCTATTGCTATTTATCAGTGATCTGTTCCACTAATGATTACTGAAATGATTAATTCTTCAGAAGCTGGAGTCAAGGCAATGACACATAACTATGTTGAAAAGACCAGGTGGATGTTTAATAAATTGTTTTATTTTTTATGATTCAGAGCCACTTTCAGTTACATCTAGTTTATATTTACTGAGTGGCCATTGGGTGCCTGGAATTCTGCAAATGGCACAGCTTCTACTCTCACTATGCAAATTGTCAGATTTGGACAGCCATGTGGCCAGACGGTTTCAGATATCAACAAAATGTACTTAACTAAATGTTGCATGGACAGAGCACCACTCTGGTCAGTGCTGGATGGCAAAATGTAGTAAAAAGCAAACCAAATGCTGGTTAAAAAAAGACCATCCAATCACCTTTTAATTTTCTCCTCAGTACCACTAAGATTGATATAGCATGGATTTATTCATTATTTACTGAAGGAACTTGTACACCATCCCAAGGCATGCCTGTCAAATAGCCACAAGACATATATATTTTTAAACACCTATAAAATCCCCTCAATCCAGCTCCTTCAGTCCCATCATAGATTAAATACCAAATAAAAACAAAAACAATCTTCCCTTTCTTCTTTTCCCTAACAAGCAGGAAACCCTATTTTAATATATGAATGTTCACTTGTAATGTGTATAATTTTGTAGTCTTGCTGTAAAGAATATTTTCTCTCCTTGTACAAAGACATAACAGATGCAATTAAAGAATATTATATTGTCATATGTATCAGAGGAACAGCGTTGGTATTAAATCTTCTGCATGGTACTCAAGCTCCAAGGTATCAAAAAGGAAATGGCATTCCTCAAAGCCTTTCACCTTTTGACTCCAGAGGGCTTCATTATATCTAAAGGAAGGTATTTGCAAAAGCCAAATGCAGAATGGTCTATAAATTTGCCATAGGGAATAGTGGGTGGAGGAAGAATTCTCATCTTGTCAGAAAGAAGACCTCTCAAGGACTGAGTAAAGTGCTGATTTTACATGCTTTGTTGATCCTCTAGATACTGTGAGTTTAGGAAGGGGATGTTTGATAGATGAGACAGCCAATTTAAGATTGCAGACACTGGTAGGTGATGGCCTTGAATAACAATGACCAGAGAATCATTCAAATACCCTCACTTGCAAATACTGATTATAGACAAGACACCTACAAATGACTGAAATTTGGAAATACCATAGTTCATGTTTTATCAGCAGCTTGGAGCAGCTTTTGTAAGGTCATCAACTGCCAGTCTTCATTGTATTAATATTCTAGGTTTCATATTCATTCATTCAGATGAAAAGTAATGAAACTTCAAAACAATGTAATCATATTACAGTATGTCTAAACCTACCTCCTCAGACACCCCCTGTGCTTTGGATAATGCTTTGTGTCATTCAATGAGATAGTTTCTTATGCTGCATTAGATTTAAAAAGCAGCCCAGCTAGGAATAGCAATGCTCATGCAACTTCTCTGATGAATGTTTCTTGAGTCCTAAAATATATTCTTGCATGGACTTGTCTTCTCTAAAATTAGCAAGAAAGTCTGAAAAAATTAACCTTTGTCTTCTGCTTGTGAACCTGTATATATCCCAAATGTATTTTTTAACTTAACTTATTGAGTACCTACTATATGCTAGATATTTTTTTATGTTATTTATTCAAGCCACAAATATCTAAGTCCCCAATACTACTACAAGTGCTAGTGATATAGGTGTAAACAAGACAAACTTTGTTACTTCATGGAAATCGTTTTCCATTTATGGGAGGGAGAAAATAAAATACTGTAAGCAAATGAAGATGGATATAGACGGGAATATATACTACAATGAGACTAGATTAATCATGCCAAATATTTACTGAACATCTATCATATATAATATACTAAGTGATTCAAGTAATAAAATAAAGATCCTGGCCTAAAGAAGCTTACAGAAGTATAAGAAAAGCACAAATCATTACTTTGTTCCTATCAAAGTATTGTGCATATGAGCATATTTCTTGAGTTTTACCAACGCCAGTAGTGGTCAAGAAGACAAAACTACATATTTGAGCTCATTTTTTATGAGTCCACCAGTTTGCACATTTTTCAGACTTTCTTAGGTTATGCTAGAATAGCAAACAATCCCAGACTTGAAGGACTTAGAACAATAAAGGTTTCTCTCACTCATACTGATTTTCATTGTTAATTAACTGTAGCTGTGTGCTACATTCTCTTCATTTTGGGGAGCCGAGATGAAGGATCAGTCCTCATCTGAACATAAGAGTTCAAGGGCAATAGAAAAAGCATAAATGGCTAAATTAGTCAGTGTTTCTTAAAGATTTTAGTTTGAAGTGACCATTGTCATCTTTGCCCACATTTTTTTGGCTAAGAAATGTCATATGATCCAACCTTACGTAATGAAGAAAGAAAGCAAGATCCTCTTAAAAAGTGTGATGACACACATTTTGAACAAATACTACCTTCTCCCACAAAACTGAAGCTGAAGTGACATTCAGGAGCAGTAGATGATGAAGGGAGATATCAGAATGATGGCAGTCACACTGGAGCATTGGGAGAGACATATTTGGACAATGTTGTTTTATGATCTGCAAGATGTGTTTTGTTTTGTGGCAAAGTTCCTTTAATAGTGATGTCAATGGTAAATACAGGGAGACCAGCAAGGAGACTATTTCCATAGACTCTATAAATGATAAAGGCTTGAGCTAGAGCCACAGTTTTATTGTAGCTCTGTGAGCAGAGGACTCGGTTCAGTCATGTCCAGGCTCCTGACCCACAGAGCTGTGAGATAAAATAATGTAAGTTACTTTGCAGCAGTAGAAAATGAATGTACTCAGCTAAATATACCACCTTATGTTATGAACTAAAGTGTTTTCACAACCTTGTGTAAAATCCCATTTGAGGGGGAAAAAAGTTTTCCAGTATTTCCTTTTCCTCACAGAGACAAACATGAGATGTTTTCTAAATTAAGATTGCAGATTAGCACACGAGAAGCAAGCTGTGCAGTAGATGGATATAGAACAATGGGACGGATCTCAGTCGTAATTCTCATTACTCCTACTCCTCTTCAGTCAACTTGTCTGCATGGAGCAGAAACAAAAGGAACAGGTGCGTCCAGTCAGAGGGGCTGGATCTGCTGACAATCAACACCTCAGGAAAGGAAGCTTGGCCAGAAGGGGAGTGAAAGAAATGTGAATTTTGTTGAGGGAGCTGAGCCTGAGAATGAATAGAAGGTCAAAGAAAGAGAAACAGAGACAAGGGAAAGAGAAGAGAAAATCAGCTGCATGGTTATTTGATAGACACTTGATTTCATGACAACTTCTGGCATTGACCCTGTTCCCTCAAATAATTTATCCTTCCAGCCAGAATGGGTGATTTTACCTAGCCAGCATGCAGCAACAGTACAATTTCCTCAACTGTCTGAATTCTACTCCTGCAACGTTATTAACAGTTAACAGTAATATTCAGCCATTCTCAGATACCAAATTGATGCCTGTAAAAGCTTCTTCTAGTTTCCTTTATTCTATGGTATCTATAAGCTTCATTACAAAGAGCAGCAAGGGACTTAATATCTGTTGGCTACAACCAAAAGTAATGGCCATGCAGGAAGAAAGCATTAATAGTTAAATGGAAAGAAGTATAAAAACATTTAGTAATGTATGAATTCACATCACTTCTACTTACATAAAACACATTTAACATTTCAGCTCTGTTCTAAAGGTTCACTTTAGAACCAGAATGCAAAACTTATTGAAATTGCTAAGTGTTTCAGGCTAAATTATGAGTAATTCTTTGGGACATAGTTAAAGATGTGTTAAACACACCACAGAGCAGTGTGCAGTGATTCAGTGTGTACAGAAGATACAGTGGGAGTCTTGATTCATTATTTATAGAATTATTCTTGAGCTATCATGATTCTTCAATGGTAAACATCTATTCTTGATTACTGTGGTTCATGATATACAGGTATAGAAGGCAGCATTAACTATCAGCAAGAAAGGCAAACAAATTTCTTCATTGAATTCAAAGTGCTCTTGGTGACCCACTGAGAAAAGACAGTAATAAAGGCAAGAACTAATATGAATATTTTACCACTGCTAGTGATTTAAGAGTAGTTTGTATATTTAAGATACTACTTCTAAAATAGTCATTTAGAAATATTTATAAATACATATGGCATTGACCCTATTATTTATCCTATTATTTATAAATGCGAATGTATCCTATTCAGAGTCATATTTACACATCTTACAAAGATTTCTCACATCATATAATGGTCTTGTCAATAGATCTTTACCTAAGTGATAATTCAATTATGTAGAAAAGCAGAATTAGCCGCACATATTTTTGCAGTTTATGTAACATGTAGCCTTAGCAAGTGTAGTCAGAAAAGAAATTTTGTTGATCAATAAGTTAAAGATGTTTCTGTAGCTGTTCTACAGTACGTAAAGTGGAGGAGACTGATGTTCAGACATACTTGACTGAATAAGAATAGCCATGTGTAATCTCAGAGTTCCATACTTTCTAAAGTGACATCAGAAGATTTGACTTTAATATGTCAAACAGATGAAGACTCAGTAGAAAAATTCCCCCCTCTGAACAAGTTTAGGACAAAACTATTCACAACTAGTGGACCTCTGCTAAGGAACATGAACACATATTTGGAGGAGAATTTACCAAGACTGAAATAAAGCCTAAGGCTAACTAAGGGAATGGCTCAAATGAGTGTCAATTCTGACTCCTATACCATTTAATTTCAAACAACAATAGGGGAGGGGTGCCTGTACCCCTATCACTCCCAGTGACCTCCTGTATCTGAAAGTTTCAAATTAGAAAACACATTTTCCTGGTACTCCATCTAAATTCAAATATATAACATTTTCCTAGTATAGCTTCACACTATTTACTATAAGATGGATGAGTTTTAAAGAACTATCCAGTTTCATCTTGAGGAGAAAATTCCCATACTTGTACTTTTTGAGAAACAATCATTTTCCCCTACCTTTTTTTTTTTATCATCTTATTTGTTTTCACCTCTTAGAATCAATCCAGTTTGCAAGTATCTCTTTTAACATACTGAAATTAAAATTCTTACAATGTACTTGATCAGTTTTGAATGGCACCAATGTTTTCTGTGCATTCTTTAAACCTCAAGTTCATGGCAGAGAGTCCTTTTCTTACTCAAGGTCAGCAGAGACTGACCAAACCCTCTTAAAGTGAGTTCAAGTAAGAATTGTGTCTGTGCTTGCTGACCAGAGGAATTTTCTGTGGGTTCTTAGAGAACCTTTGACTTGCTCTAGACATCATTGACATTGTTAGCTCATAGGCAAAGCACTTTAAATAGTGTTTATTTATAGGCACTCCTTCCATGAAGTGACAGGAGGCTTCCAAATGCTGCTTAAAGCACTGAAAGATGAACTGCACATTAGATGATCTTATGGCACTTCTGATATTAACTCCCAAGAATTACTTTAGACATGTGTGGCTCCTTGTTACAAACCTTGGATAAATCAAATAATAGCTTTTGCCTTCAAAGAATTTAGAGTAGATGTAAACGTGATTTTTTTGGCTCATAGATAAAATCATCAGTTGGAATTTTCTCTGGCAAAGTAAGCACCCCAGAATATAGCATTCAGTCAATGTGGGAAAAGAGATTCCAATTACACGCCTTTTACTTTCGTTTTTACTTATTCCTAATGGTCATCTGCATGCATTGAAGATGGCTGTATATTTTAAAAAATCACAAGATGTTTACATTCCTTTAAGATATTCTGACAATGGAGTTGGAGCGAATCCTTGATTTAAATATTGCGCAAGTACTAAATGTTTTACAGGGGTGATTACAGATGGGATTTGTACCCAAGCTATTTTCCCAAAACAAGTTCTCAGCTGCAGGCCACTTAAGTGCAGTTAATTCATTAGAACAAGAACTTGAGTTAAATACATTAGTGATGAACTGTTCATCTGTAATAAGGCTGACTCATGCTGGTAATTTCTTGCATAGTTATTATTCAACATGTACTCTAGAGTCCTAGCTGAAGGAGAGGGAAACAATGAAAAATGCAGCTTGTCTTTTCATATCTGGGTTTGAGAATATCTTTCCATGGTACTGGCCTAATTTGTGCTTCTCAGTGTTACACCTCACAGACAGAATAGACTAAGCACATGAATATGGTACTAGACTGCTCAGGGAAGCCTGGAGACTCGGGAAATTTAGGTAACAATTATAAAGGATGGAGAGGTTATTCTTAAAGACTCATGTCTTCAACTCTGGGCCTTGAAATTATCTCTTTACAACAAAGCGAGCCCTCCTTCGAGCCAGTGGCTCACCAGCAGTCTCTTATTCCCTGAGCAAATGAATTAATTTGGCAGTTGCTATTCCTTTCCCCAGACCAACCATGTGCACTAATTGCCTATTTCCTTCTTCCCAGTTTGGAACATAATACCTCCCTATCATTTCCCATATTAAATCAAAGCACGTGTCAGCATCTGGTGGCTTCTAACAACTGTTCTCACTTATTCAACTATCATACTCTGCTCTTTCCCCCCACATGCCTTCCAGCCTAAAAAATAGATTCAAGTCCCTGTCTCCCCTCACTCTGTGATCTAGTTAGAGATTTAGTTTCCCAGGTCAGGCTTGCAAATCTTGTTATGACTTCTCAGGTCCTGTTCTATAAAATTCAAATGTACAAAGTAATAATAGCCCAAATAATGATCATTTGTTTAAAAAAAACATGATTTCACCTATAAATTTCCTTACTAGTGTTTTTTTTTTTTCTTCTATCCTGATCAGCTCTTCAGAAATGTGTGCATTGCAGGAGCCTATTATAGATCAGCATATATTACATTACTCAGGTTTGATTTTCCAATTTTAAGATAATCTTATTATTCCTCCTACTGTTTAACTTTAAGAAAAAACTACTTAAAAACAATTCTAGAATGAGTACTTAAACAGGATATTCATAATTAATTTAAATATGTTAAGGAGCCAACATCTAGTGCAGTCAAGACAAATCAATAGCAAGTACCAAAATCCTACCCGGGGCCTCTTTTTAAATTCTCAAGGATCAGTGCTTGAGGAAAATATCTGGGAAGTTGCATTCATGCCATAATCTCCTTTAAATGACAGCATCCTCTAACAGGATTGATAATCTATGACAGGATTTCAGGCATTAAGAGTGTTCATGAGAGAACAATGAGTGTGTGTTGTGTGGCATAAAAGATAAGTAGATTGTGACCAGATTAAAAATTGCATTATTTTAAAAACATGTTTATGAATTTTTGCTACATCTCTTTTCATACTCCTCTTTGAGTGTCAGGACTTAGTGACTCATTTATAATGGAGTTAGGTGGAAGTGACAGAGTGTGACTTCTGTGATGAGGTCATAAAACGTATTGTAGCTTCCTCTTTTTTCTCTTTTTTTAGATTGCTTGCCTGAGGAAAAGCAACTGCCATATTACAAGGACACTCAAGCAGCTTTATGGAGTGAGAACTGTGGCCTTCAGGCAAACACCACCGAGTGAGCTTAGAAGTAGTTCATGCACAGCTTGTCAAGATTTCAGATAGCTGAAGCCCCAACTGATATTGTTGCTTCTGCTTTAGGAATGAGTCTGAGCCAAAAGCCATTTAAATTCATGATCTACCAAAATTGTGAAATAATGCATGTATGTTGTTTTATGACATAAAGCTCTGGGGCAATTGATATGTACCAATAGAAAACGAATACATGAGTCAACACCTTGTAGAATCACAGGAACCCTAGCCCCTATGTTATTCATTGGGTATATGTACATGCGTGAGAGGGGCTGAGGTGTAGTTCCAGGGTT